>RJWT010041519.1:0-12302 GCA_004365215.1 Cuniculus paca
GAAATAAATATTTTTTAGCTCTTCAAAGAGACATTCAGCTGAGCTTGGAAACTAGATGACCCCTACTGCCCAACTGAACTGTTGGATGAAATCATGGCTCTAACTGAGAGCATAATTGCAACCTTGAGAGAGATTGTGACCCAGAGGCACCCAGCTAAGTCACACCTGGATTCTTGATCCAAAGAAACTGACATAAAAATGCTTGATATTTTGAGCCACTAAGTGTTGAGGTCATTTGTTCCTCAGCATAGGTAACAAATTCAGTAACTCTATAGTTCTATAGGTCCCTTATTACGTTGCTTACCACTCCATGTTGTCATTAACTGGTTATTTGTTTGTCTGCTTGCTAGATTGTAAGTTCTGTGATGATATGGACATTGTTCATCCTGTGCACTATGGTATCCTCAGAAAATACTATTTTTAAAATATGCTTAATCAGTCTGAATAAAGATGGAAGTTTGGGGCTTGTAAGTATGTGTTACAAACATTATGGTGAAAATAGAAAATTGGATGAAGGAGATGAGAATCGTAAAGGTAATGAAATTGATACCAAATATTAAAATAATTATTAACCTGACTAGTGTGTAAACAGATTGGGCACCAACTAAGTTGGTATTAACAGTTAAAATATCATTTTCAATATCACATCCTGGCAACTGGCACTGATACTATGGTAAAACCATCAGTGAGGAGATAGGGCACAGTGGGGTATAAGAGCACCAGCCAGGGAAGCCAGGAATCAGAATCCTCAGCTTTGTTTTTATTTGACCCAGTGGAACTGCCTGCCTGACCTCTGCCACTGAGTTTCTCAAGGGTGAGGTTAAAGGAGGCATTGCATCTTTTAAAGACTTTTTTAGCTCTAACATTCACTTTACAAACAACTCGATTCTATAAACACTTACTTCAAGCTATTTCAGAGCAGAGGTCCCCAATCTTTTTGTTTTCCCATCCCATCCTATTTGAGGGAATACACACGAGTGATTCTCAGTCTGGAGGGAGAAAGAGGATGCATTATGTGACAGGCCTATTAGAATTTCTGGGTAACATGTGCAGTGTCTAAAAATTTCCCAAATGCCACTGACCTGTTTGATATCCACCTGCTTTTGGAAATCTCTGAGGTACTGCAAAATTTTAGGTCAGTAAGTAAAGGTAAACAGACCAGAAATTCTGCTGTTTGATAAAATAGCTATAGAAGAACCTAACTATATTCAGGAGACTCTTTAAAAAAGGAACTAACAATAGTCTTAGTAGAAATATTTAAAAAGGAACCTACACCACGTGTAGAATTACTGTCAGAATATGGATCTTAGAAGCACTATATCAAAATTTCTTATTTTCCCAGGGAGTGGGGTGCTTTATACATACAAGATTCTGAGACTGGTTATCTGTCATGTTTTGACAATAATTTAGAAGGCAGCACTTCAAGGCACTTATCATATCACCAGGAGATTTCTATGCCTACAAGAGGCTGTTGTCAATATCCCTGAGTAGAAAATACTCATACTGCTTTAATTAGTTTATAGTAGAGTCTTCTGAGATATAACAGTATTACCAATAATAATAGTAACCAGCATCTGTTTAATTCTTTCATTTTTCAAAATATTTTCCATCTGTCATTATATTAGTCTTACAGTGTACCTGTTAGGTAAGCAGTGCAAGTGTTATGAAAGTAATGTTTCTGTCTTGGTTACTTTTCTCTCATTGCTGAGACAAACTACCTGATGCCCAAAGTGAAGGAAGGAAAGGTTTATTTAGCTTACAAGTTGTGGAAGTTTCAGTCCATATTCAGCTGGCTCCAGGGCAGGGTGATGTAACCGAGGGACAACTGTTCATGGCATCTATGGCAGCTACCAAAAGCCACAAGAGCAAAAAGGGAAGAGCACACCTCCTTCCTTCCCTAATATTATATGCAGGCTATCCATCCCAGGGCGGGTACAGTACTTATACTGCCAATCCCAGCACAAGACAATGAACCAATCACAAACACTAGATTCAGCCCCCTTCAAAAGGCCCGACCCCACCATGACTGCATGAGGCTTTGAGGGGACATCCGGGCACAAACCATGACAGTTTCCCTGCAAGTTCACTTTAATTTAATGTACAGATTAACTGGAGCCTACAGTGAGTCAGGGGACTAATGATGATACAATGCTGAATAAGACAAGGTTGCTGCTTTTGGGGACTCAGAATCTAGAAGTGGTGGGTGTAAGTAGATAATTACAGTATCATCAGGCCGATGCCTTCTTTCCCTATGTGACCCATGACTATCCCTTACCTGGCCTGTACCTAGTTCCAGGTGTATAATCGTTCAGTCCTTCTACTCATATACATCCCATAAGGGAAAATAATTGCTGTTATTTATTTTTGAACCTTGTATCTTCTCCAAACTTGCCGCAAATCCACAAACGTAGGAGATACATGGCTCACTGTTTAATATTGTTGCTTCTTATGGGTCCTAATGATCCTTTCTCCAGTATGAGGGTCCATCTTGAAACAAGCACTTACATTTAGACGCTCAGTAAATGAGGTGTGAGAGGTTTTAGTCTTCAAAGAAAGCTAGTGGCATGCTGGAACTGGAATATACCAGCCCATGAGAGCCAAATCTCTTTCCAATTAGTGTGCTCAGTGATGTCAGATAGGTGGTTTCAGATTGTCCATGGTGAGAGTATTTTCACTTAGGAAACTGGCCAACTCTATAAATCAGAACTTCTCTCTTCTCAGAGAACTGGTTGCTAAACATTTACCAGAATATCACTGTAGCTGAAGGAAGCCTGTAGCTTCCTTCACCTGGGACTTGATTAAGTTGATGGATTTACTAAACTATTCTGCATATGATGTGCATAACAACCTCTTAATTTAGACTTGAATGTAATTATACAGGCTATATTAATTTCTTTTTTCCTCCCCCTCCTACATGGGTTAAAACTCCCTTAATTTGGCATGTAAATTCATGCAAAACAGCAAACAATTCAGGTTTTATGCTGAGAATTTTGGAACATTAATAACATTGCAATCTTGATTATGCAGCTACCAAGCCAATGTTCATTCAAAACCACCCCCTCACATTGCCACCTACGGGAAATACTCTGCTGCAACGAGCCTTTCTTCTGTGATTGACAAATACATATCTTTCCTTTTGTTGAGTAAAGGAAAACAAAAAATAAAATTGAAACAGAAAATGCAGATGTCTTCATCTTGAAGATTTTGTAAATCATGCATTTGAACATCCAATTCTTCTTTTCAGTATGTTTTCCTAAATAAACAACTTCTCCAGAAGGACGTTCCTGTTCCTCTCAAAAGTCTGTTCCCCCAGTTGCCACACTGGAAACATGCATGTCCTTAGCCTTCTAACTATGGTGGTATGCCCATAGTAGAAGTTCAAAAAATGCATGCTAAATAGATTGGTTATTTTTACTTCTGTATCATCCTGTGCAATGAGTCACTAGGTTGGTAAATTGTTTTATTTTTCTGTGAAAGTGCTTTCTTCTTTCTCATTGCCAATACTAACCCAAGTCCTTCTGACCACAACAGTTTCTAGTTGTTTATCCCATACTTGTCTCTTTCTACTTTTTAGCACTTACAGGCTTTAACTGAATTTGTTTTACGCAGAAAATGCTGGGCTTAGTAACAACATGAACCAGATACTCTGCTGCTAAGGTGAGAGAGACATTCAAGGATATAAATCACTTACTCTGCCATGTGACCAGGACTATGGCTACAGGAAGCATGGAATGGTATCAGAGCAGAGATGAAGGGGATGGGATGCAGACTATTTCAAATGGCAGAGAAACTTGAACTGAGCTTTCTGGTTCTGCTTAGAATTTTGCTATGGGAACAATTTGGGAAACAAATTCCCATGGGGAGGAGAAATAGAATGCTGTATTTGATCATGAGAGAAATCTGTGAACCCAGATTACTTGGCTTAAATTCTGATTTTTTCACTCTCTGAGTTACTTCAGGCAACTCTTTTAGTTGCCTCACCTATAAAAGGGGACTATTTAGCTTATAATACTGAAAGGAAGATTAATGGTGTTAATGGATGTAAATTTCTTATAAGGGAGCCTACACATCTTAAATGACTGATACATTTTGTGTTTTTCCTACTAGTCTAAAGAAATGGAATATCTTTAAAAATTGTGAAGGTTTACATCTGATGATATGGGCAGTTATTTTGAAGATAACAAGATATATTATGGTAGCCATTGTTGATTTCCTATTATCTTGTTTTGAAGTCCTGTATCCCTTTCACTGTTCTGTTTTGTTTTATTTTGTTCTGTTTTGTTTAATTTTCTTATGTCTTATGGTATGGACTGCTATTTTGAAGATAACATGAAGCATTATGGTAGTCATTATTGGTTTCTTATTATCTTGTTTTGAAGTCCTGTATCACTATCATTGTTTTGCTTTGATTGGCTTTATTCTGTTTCATTTTGTTTGGTTTTATTCTCTTTAAAATAAAATTAAAAAAAGAAAAAAATTATGAAGGTGAGAAATAACCATTGTTTCTGAAAGGGTATAAATAATTTATAGCAGAAAGAAACACTGCTCTTTTTTAGGGAGTGGTAAAAGTTGAGGCTGGAATGGTAGGTGGGAACCAAGACCTAGAGGATCTTGAATGCATGCTCTATTATTTGGTTTTTAAGTTGGAGGGGATAAAAGTCAACTGAAGGATTTCAAAGGAGATGGGCCCATTCTACTTCCAGCCACTATGCTGAACATTGTCTTTATTGTCACACTCCTGCTCGATATTGTCAAAGAGAAACATAGCCGATGCTTGTTCAAGCTGGAAAGCCAGATTTCATCTAGTTACAGCAATAAGGGAGAGTGAGTCACATAAACTGAACTCAAATTCACCGAGAGAATAGCTGGGAGATTTTTTAAACATTGGTGTGTAAAAGAAATACTGAAGGACCTTGTTGGGTGATGGTGCTCATCAACGAATAGGTTGCTGGTGTTTGGTAACTGGTCCTTCTCCATGGTAAGTTTTTCATCTCTCAAAGAGGCTGATCAAAAGGTGCTGTCTTTCTTGATGATGACATTTCAAAGATATGGCTCCTAGGTCCTTGAGAAAGATGTCTGTGGGTTGTAGAAGACACATCTTAAGGGGACTTAGAAAGCATTTAAAATGGCAAGTTTTCTAAAGTAAATACTCCAAGGGATGAATGTTGGAGTCTATAGTCAGGTTTTGGTTGAAACCAACAGTGCATTCTCTGGAGCTTTCTCAGGTAGGCTTTGCATAGGACCGAGGTTGTGCTAAAGACGTGTGGACTAGGGTTGGCAGAAGCTTAGTGTGAGGAATGGATAAAATCATTCGTTCAGAGAGTCTGCAATTCTTATAGGCCCGTGTTGAGAAGGCCTTGCTGAGAAGAGGGCTCAGAGAACCTGACTGAAATTTTATTAAGGAGAGAAGTTTTGTGAATGGCTTCCATTAGCTTTCTTTCTTTTTTGGTGACATCTAGCAGCTTCTTGCCTAACTTTCTGGATCTTTTGTAGTTTGGTTCTATTCTCTGTGAACCATCTCTCATTTTGGGCTCTGGGCTTTTACATCTGTTGCTTTTGTCTCCCCTGCTTTTTGTGTATTTTTCAACCAGTAAAGTCCCACCCAGTGAATGTCTTACATCTGCAAAACTTATTTGATAACTCTGGATCTTTTCTCTGAACTACTCAAGTCTTCTTACCACACACACTAGCCCTTAATTATCTTACATATTGAGTTGGGAACACATGGGATTGTATAAAGTGGCTGGTCTTAGAGTTTAGAGGAATTTGAATCTGTTTTCCCACTCAGCTGTATGAACATAAAGAAGTTGCAATTCTGGGTTCAATTTCTTCAACTGTAAAATGGTGATATAGTTTAACTCAAAGTATTGCAATGATTAAATTAAATGATATAATGTTTTCAAAAGCACCCAACATGAAAAACACATCCCAAACTTCACGTACAATAGATACTTGTTGAATTTATTATTTTGGATTTCAAAACTTTTAGGTCTAAGAACATAATTCGTATCATTCTTTTCCATGGCCTCAGAGTGCTGAGCCTGTGGTAGGTACCCAGTACATACTAGCTGAATGAGTTGATTCTTAGTGAGACAACTGTATTCTTAGTGAGAAGGAGTCCAGTGCATTATACATTCGTAACAAGCTTAACAGACGCTCAATAAGTAAATGAATCCTCCAGTTACCTACCGAGTAGCTGAAATGATATAATTTATAGTATAGTTTAGATTAGTGGGGTTTTTGATCTCCAAAGACTTTCCAATAGCCTTTTAAACACTAAGACATTCTAAACAGAAATCTGAAAAAAAAAGAAAACAAAAACCCTAGGAAATAGATAAAATTACAGGTAATGCTGAAAAAAAATCTAGCCAAATGTCAGGTCTAGCTTAAAAAACTTACAACTAGAGATGGAATTTCTCATGGTCTCTCTCCCTTCTTGCTGGGTAGGCTATCTCTGAGTAATTAGCTTCTAAACATCCTCATGTAATAAATGAACAGAACAGCAGACTCTGAGAGTGATTTATTATTCATCATGAAGAGCAAGTGAATGAAATAATTTAACATCCACTAATCTCTAAAAGGGACCCACTCATTTTTAATCATCTTGTATGACATGTGATCACTCATTCACATGCATCCCCCTGAGCTCATCCTCCTGCAGGGAAGCCATACAGGCAGCAGAACACTATTTATGTACTTCTGTGACATGAGTGCATCATTAGGTGGATATTACAGCCTGTGGGATTGGGACCATGTTTTTGTGCAGTGTGACAACCTGACACAATCCATATACATGTCACCTTTTGCATCCCATTAGTATCGAGGGAATCGACAAATGCTAATATGGCCTAGTGATAATTATACGGCTCACAGTTCTGAGGCTAGGATTAGAAGTGGCAACCATGCTGATGGCTATGTATTGTGGTGGGTCTGTCACGCGAGAGAGAATGCTAAGGGAATGGTAACCTGATGATAATGATAATTTTGTCTGTCATGAGACAAAGCCCAGTTGAAGTATTTCTTATTCTAATTATAATCATGCCAATGAATATTGTACAACTGTTTGTTGTTGAATCACAGGAGAATGTGCAATCTGTAACTTGAAGTCCAGAATAGTTGAGTATTTCTTGTACCTAGCCACAGCATTTATATTTCTAAAAAAAATTAAGGGCTACAACTGCCAAGTTTTGCTGTGATTATAAACCCACACATTTCTAAAAGGGCAGAAGAGAAAATCAAGTTGACTCAGAGGCCAGTTAAATTGGCTAGTTAATCTACTTTGGCTTTGGCACAAAACTTAGTCATAATGGTTACTAACAGTGCCTATTATTTTGCAAGCTGCACGATGCCAAGCACTGTTGACATATTATCCTATATAATTCTCACCTCAGTCCTATGGAGTAGGCCACATTCTGCTCATCTACATGTAAAGGAATGTATTCATTCAACCATAGCTTCCCCCAGTGTCAACCATTTAAGAAACAAAATTTTAATTCAATCATATAGATTGTTTTGAAAATAATAAATTTAATAAATCATTCCCATTCTTCTTTAAAAAACATTAGCCTTTGTATTTGGATACAACTTCTGCAGACTTATTTTATTAGAATAATTATACTATTTTATTGTTATTTCTACTATTATGTTGCAATTTTTAGTCTAATTATTATCTGCAACATAATAGAATATTCCTCTTTGTGACAATATACATGGATGAGCGTGTGAGCCACTTACCGGACAGATATCTCATTAGCAGGCAGGTTATGATTCAGCAGGTGTAGAGAGATTCTGCAGCTCTAATAAACTCCAGGGTGATGCTCAAACTGCTGCTCCAGAGACAACAGATGGGTTGAGATGTAAACTGAGATAGATTGGATTAAAACCATCGATGATGTAGCTATTGTTCAGTTTTTGAAATTAAAGCTGCCATAGTTCAAAAAAACATCTTTTATTGGGTTGGATAAATGCTTTCTTTTTTTCCCCCATGAGTCTTGTATATCAGGATAGAATTCACATTTTAATTTACATTTTAGCTTATTGCTCTGCAGATTTTCTCACATTTAATCCAGTTTATTTTGGCTTTTCCTATTAGAGCATTCCTGATAGGCTATTTAGTTTCCATTTGGTTTTGAGTTATAGCAAAAAGATGCCCCACACACTTTCAAACTTCTGAGAAATGCAAGCAGATGCAATTAGTTTGGAATACAAAAAGTCAAATAATAGAATGTTCAGGACAGGAAAGACAACTATGGTGGATTTTACCAACCCGTGTGATTGATGTTGTGACAGGGGACCTTGGAAGATCTTCAACTGTGTATTACTTAGTATTTGGAGAACATTCTCCTTGTCAAAGACACCAGCTTCTATAAGGTTTTATGATTCATAGAAGTCATCTGTCTTTGACTTGAATATTTACTTGCATTGTAATGAGGCTTTACAAGATAAACGGCAAGTTTCCAGTAGGCAGGCATTTTTGTCAGTACAGGTGTCTTTCAAGAAAAAAGGAACCTTAGCATGTATTCTTACATAAAGACTTGCCTGTCTATTTTATAAGGAATTTTGGGGGATGTGCAGTCAGTTTGTAGGGCTGGTCTCATCCAACCTCAGAGGAAAGCAAGTGTATCCTGAAAATTTCTTATGTCCATGGAGGCAGTAAATGGTTGCAAGAAAGAAGGAACTCAACTCTGGGGTCAAGCAGACTTGGGTTTGTCATCTCAGAGTCTCTCTGTCCTCTTTTCCAAACAGGGACAATGTGGCTGCCTCAGAGATAAGTGTGAATGAAGCAGGAGATTAGGGGATGGCCAACAGGCTCAACAAGTGGGAGTGACCCATCAATCACAGAGATTCAGGACCCCAGGACACTGCAGAGAAAATTAGTCCTAAGCCCTGCACTTGGGACCAATCAGAAAGAGCTCTCTTCTGTTCTTTTGGTGCAAAATCAAGCAAGTTTTTGGTAGGACAACGTAGATCTGATGTCAACCTGAGGAACGAGGGGAGGTGCTACAAAAGACGTACCACTAACCTTGAGGTTGCTGTAGGCTTTCTCAGTGGCCAGCTTTCACTCTGCAGAGTGTACTGCACTTTGTTTTCTACTTTTAATTGGCCCACACTCACTCTGCAGAGTTTATTTCAGTTTTTGTTTTTTTTTTTTTGAGACAGGGTCTCACTATGTAGCCCAGGCTGGTCTTGAACTGGCAGTGATCCTCCTGCCTCAGCCTTCTGAGTGCTGGGATTACAGGCATGTCCCACCATGCCCTGCCAGAGTTTATTTCTTTTTCTGCCTTTAATAAGTGTAAACCTTGCCACCTTTTGTGCATATCTTATCCAGTTCTTTGTTTAGGACATCAAGAACCTGGAAACCATCCCTGGGAAGAGTCCACAGGATCCCAGAAACCCAATAACATAAAAGCAAGCACTGACATCAGTGTTCAGGACCTCGCCTCAAGTAACTGTTCTATTAGTCATAGCTTCCTCCATTTTCATGCACTGCAAGCCAGGCTTTTAATGGTCAACTATGACCAATTTATGAGCCAAAGATACATACATATAATGTTTAAGGGACATGTTCTCACTGTCTGGTAATATCAATGTCAACAAAAGCCAGCTTAGCAAGTGAAAATTGGATTTCACACAGCCTGCTTTGAAAGTAAAATGGATCCCTCTTCCGTCCTCTTCTCCTTTTCCTTTTCCTTTTCTCATTCTCTTTTTCTCCTTCAAGCAATTCTCCAACTCCTTTTGTTTTTAAGCCAGTCTTTGTAATTAGATAAAATTTTGTCAAAAGTTATTTAATTTACGAATGTAATCTATAGAAAGAAGAAATATTTCTCTTCTGTCCAAAAATTGATGAAACCTGAAACACTCAGTTGACCTTTTAACACTATATTTAGATATATATTTTTTCCCTCATTCACGAATTAGGCCCACACCCATCTAATTCCTCCCAGCAGGCAAATTCCAGCCTCTCAGTATATAATAGCACTGCTCTACAAGGTTTCTTTTAGATTTAAGAAAAAGCTAACATTCTGGAATAAGTTCTTTTCCTGCCTCTTACAAAAGTATGAATAGAATCTGTACCAGAGCATGAAAGATAATTCTTTCCATTTAAAGAACAACTATAAAATCTCAGTTTCTCCAAGATTAGTATTTCAATAAGGCAAAAACCTTAATCAGATTTTGTTTTAGAATCATTCCCAATGCATTTGTCATATTTTCTCCTTTACTAAAGCTTAGTGATTCTGAAAACAATTTTTAATTTGTCATTTTTCTTTGCTTAACATCTTTCAACTTGAGAATTTAAATACTTGTTTAAAATGTGGAGTCTTTAAGGAGATGGGGGAGAATAAGTATTTGGAAAAGAGAGTAAGTGCTTTTAAGATTTGATTTCTTGAAGTTATTTTTAAAAAGTAGAATCAGGGCAGGAATCTGACGCCTAAATCCTTATTTCTTTGATTTACCACCAAACCACATTGTCTGTTCCTGAGTATCATAGTGTTCTGGACTATTACATAGGATAAAGGAGTGGAATTTCATAGGCAAAGACTTAGATAAAAGATTGATAAAATTAATGTCTGAAAGTCTGAAGAATACATCCAGTTCCTAATACATCTGGGAATCTTTTTTTCCTCCCAGAATTTGTAACACTATCTGACACTTTTAAAGGTCTAGGATGCTTTCCGTTTCTGTCTTCAAGATCACAAACCAAATCTGAGCCTTTTATTTGCCAGACTGGGAGTTCATTAGCTTCTTGGCTTATGAATTCTCTTTTAAATTTCACCTCTTAGTTTGAACCTGTTCATTGACAAGTAAGCACGCCTCCATTTTAGGTGTGTTTTCATATTTTCCCTTCTGAGTTTCTTGCCTTTGTCTTCCTCAGTTTCCAACTAATGTTTTCCCTTTTTAAATCCTCTTTTGAGAGTTTCCCTCTTAGCTTTGGAGTTTCTGGCCTCTGAGAAGAATAGGGTCAGCAAGGGGCAGCTGCTAGCACCATCTGCTTTTTCGAGTAGATATTCCCTTGGAGATGTTTCCTCTGCTACTTCTGCATTATCCTTAGTCAGTGTTGAACTCCTCCAAGCCTTTCTTCTTCATTCCGAGAAGGGAAATTCCTTTTCTCTGGAATTATTTTGTAGCATTCCTGGGGCTTTTGTAACCTTCCTCCAGACAGATTTTTTTTTTCTTGTTTGTTTATTCACTTTCTGGTCTTTAAATCAAAGTCACATACTAAATCTCCTGCCCCCTGCCCCAAACTGAAAAACAAGTACAGTTTTCTGCCACGAACCCTAGGTTTGGTACTTAGCAATCAGATCTGAATATAATCTTCAATCCTTACCCATATATAAATTAAAACATTAATAATCATCCTAACATTGAAAGCTCCCTGTATTGTTTTCATAGTGATGACTTTGCAGCATTTGCATTTGACCCCTACTTAATACTTTACTTTCCCAGTCTTTTTTGGGCAAATAAAGTTAATTAATAGCCTTATCTTGATGGGAAAGTAAAGTCTCCCCTGCTTAGGTTTTATTGAGACCAATTGAAAAAAGAACAAAGAAAAAGTCTGCCTCAGGCACAGAGAGATACAAAGGATGATGCTATTACTTTGAAGATGTTAAGTGGTCTTTTTTTCAGCTCCTATTTTCCCCAAACAGAACATCAGCTTTTAATGGATAAGTAAGAAAATAGTCACTAGTATTGGAGACACTTTTATTAGGGCCAGATATCTTTTTGTATAGTAGCTGTAGGGCTTTTAAATAATTCAAATTACATATGCTTCTCTTCACAACATCTTCCACTTTCCAAGTCATCTGTCCATTATAAAAGAAATATTCAGATAACCAGCTGCTCTCCTTCTTCCTCTTTTGCCTCTCTTTCTCTCTCTGCTCTGCCTCCTCTTCCTCTTTTTCCTTCTCCTCTTTTTCTTCTCCTCCCCCTCTCCTTTCATCTTCTGCAGTTTTCAAGGCAAATTCCCTACATAGACACAGTGTATGTGGTACTCTTATGGGGAAATACAGAAAGAATATTCATGCCAACTCTAAACTTTCCAACTTAAAATATTGGGATATTAAACAAGGCAAAAAGAAAAAGAAAAATTAGTAAAACATTTGGGATAAAAAGAAATATAAGATTGTTCTTACTGTGGGGCTTGGATTTAAAGAGTGAAAAAGTGTCTGAATTGCTTGTTTAATGTATTTCTAAGAATTGTCCTAGATTAATGCATTATTCTACAAGTGGCCATATAGTTTGCTTACTGACCATTGAAGTTCTATCTTATCTTCATGTCTGGAAAAACAGAGTACATTATTCCT
>RJWT010041520.1:0-12315 GCA_004365215.1 Cuniculus paca
CTTTATAATGGAAACGGAAGGGGACTGAGGCTTGGAAGGCAATGTGAAAAATGAAAGATAAAAGGAATGGGAAAACAAGAAAAAACTATGCAGAAACATAATGAGGAAAATTCTACAGCAAGTGGAACAAAAACGTTCCCTGAACACATGGCCTCTCTATTAAGTTATTAAAGTGCTCCTGAGATTTTGTGTGAGCCAACATGCTTCAGTGCAGATTATAATTTTACACACAGCATGCCCAAGTGATTCCAAGTCCTGCTTCTTCCTGTCCCCCCCTTAGTCTGCTGATATCTCAAGACCCTCTATGTAATTTTTTGTCTTTCCTCTTCCATCTTTTTGACTGCTCTATCCCTTTAATGTTCAGGCTAAGTACCATCATTAGTAGTTACTCTCTTAAGAGTATCCTCAAGTTTTAATTTCTAAAAGCTTTTTAAAAAATCTCAATAATGAACTAAATTCTTTGTTATTTCAGGTGGGGTCTCACCATACTGCATATGTTGGCCTCAAACACTTGGGTTCAAGTGATCCTCAGCCTCCCAGCTACCGGGAGTACAGTCACCCACCACTGTTATCAGTGTGGATACTTTATAACTTAAAGTTTTTTTTTCTTTCTTTAGTCAGCTTACAAAAAATAAAATCATCTTTTCTAAAACTGTTCCACTTTTTTTCCCCTTTAAGAGCAGTGGTTTCTTTTGCCCTTTTCCAATTTGATAGTTTCTAATTTTGCAAGTTTCTACAGATTCAAATATAGTCTGCAAATTGTAACACTTACCACATTAACAGGGGGTCTTTTAAAGTAAAATGGCAGTTTCTCTGTTACAGTAATGCAGATTAAATCCACATCTAAATGTGTGCAAGCAACCTGTCAAGGCAAAAAAAAAAAAAAATAGGTTAGGCTAAGTGGAAAACTGGTGAAAGAAAGAATGAGTCAAACCTGATATAAAGAAGCATAGACAGGTATGGTTCACTCCACAGGTGTTAAGATGGTTCTGTATTGAAATACATCTGACCTGTTACAAGGCCAACTATTCAGCCACTTCTTCAGGATTGGTTTGAATGGTTTAGTAACTGTGTGCCACCTGAAGTAGAGAGGTATATCCACAGACTTTCTCAAAGTTCAGGGCCTACAGACCCTCGAATTCATGCAGTCTTCTACACAGGGGTGGTTTGCTGAGTGAGGTTCAATATGCAGAAGTTCAGATTGTTTCAGAAAGATACTGGAGGTTGTGAAACTCAAGGAAGCAGTTAGCCAAATGGAAGGTGTTCAGGATCCATTTTTTCCACAAACTATTTGCCAACTACTTCTGTGTCAGGAACTGTCCCAGGGTTCTAGTTCCAATCAGTCTATTGAAACTTTAACATGGCATTATTGATATCATTTAGTGCTAATACTAATAGAAACAGTGTACATAAATGGCTAGAGTAGAACTCTCATAAATCAAATGAAAATAATTTTTTTTCCGACTTTAAGTTTCCTTTCCTTTATTCTAATTTTTCTTGTTACTTGTTGATCAACACTGCATTTAGGTCTAAAGAGATTTGAAACTACTTACAAAACCCACATGCAAAATAAAACACAAGGAAATCACGATAAATGGAAAATCAGGGAAGGAAAATAAAGCTGGGGAAAGGTTTCTAGTGTGCAATATAAGCCAAAAGACACTGTTACAAGATGCCTAGCTGACTGATTTTGCCATTATTTGAATTTTAAAGTTTGATTTATAGAGATAAAAAGAATTCACTGTGCTAAAAACAAGACTATTGACAGTGCTGTTATGCACAGAATTGACAAATTTAAATTGCCCAGGTAGCTATGCTAGCAAACCAAAAACAGCATGAACCACGGGGAAAAGGCAGAGTAAGGAAAAAGAGTGAGGAGAGGGTAGTAACTCCCTGAGGACTGGCACTGAGGTAAGGCTGACAGACACATCACTTCTCACTTTGTTTCTTCAAAATCCGTTTTAGTTTCTCCTACTCCCACCCTAGGGCTTTAGGAAGCAACTAGTGATCAGAGGCTGCCTTGCTTTAAGACATTCATAGTAACTCAGTAAGCCTGGGAAGCAATGCTGATCTGCCAGAAACACTTGGCTCATAAACAATCTGCCCCATCCCAACTGTCCTGGCTGTCCAATTCACAAAAGAGTCATTGAAAATTTAGTAAGAATCGATGAAAAAAAATGTTCTGAATAGTATGTGAAATGAGTTCAGCTTCTATTTGTCATTTTTTTTAACTATCAGACTGGCAAAGATCAAACTGTTCATATTACAATGCTGATGTAAGAATAAACAGGCACTCACAGTTTTAAATCAGTAAAGGGTTTCAAAAAGTACTGTAGCAACAGCTACTAAAATTTTAGAAGCACAGACTAGCAACTACACTTATTAGAACGTATTCTATAGACATTTAGAAATATATGCTACAGCTATATAATTTATCGGGATTAAGGACAATAGTACAAGGACAGTTATTGTAACACTGATCACAGAAGCATAGACACAATTAAATATCCCTTAATTTTACATAAATATGATCTGTTTAACAGTATGGACTGTGTCGACACCTTAAAGGGAATGAAGTACACCCCTCATTCATATTATGGAATATTCTCTAACATACCAGAAGGTGAAGAAAAGCGTGGTTTTATATAAGAAGAGATGGAATCAAAAAATCTTTTAGTTACACAGGACAGTTTCATTTGGCTTCCTTTGATACTTTATATTTAAAATGTTCCTAACTGAACTCTTCTGATATTTAGCTTTTTATTAACCTAAATGTTAAATTGGTGCATTTTTTTTTTTTTTGGTACTGGGAATTGAACTCAGGACCTGGCACTTGCCAGGCAGGTGCTGTGCCACTGAGCTATATCCCCAATCAATCAGTACATTTAAAGAATCATAAAATAAGTTACTTTTCATACCAAAATGGATTACTTTCTAAGTCATTAAAAACCACAAATCTGTACACATTTTTGCTTTTATAGCACAAAAAAAAAAAAAAAAAAAAAGAGAACAGGAGGATAGGGATTTGCAGTCACCTGTACTCACCAAACTTCTTTCATAGATATTAGATTACACTTTGGCATTTTATGAAAAATATTACACAAGAGAAGTCAGGTCTACCAAAGGAAAAGAAAGGCCCATAAACAGTGGCTCTCAACTGTAGGTAGGTATAAACTCTCCTAAAGAATTTTACTAAAAAACAGAGATTCTCACTAGGCCCCACCTTCAGTGATTCATTCCGTAAACAGGGCCTAACAATCTGCATTTTAGCAAATATCCTAGGTAAATCTGAAGCTGGAAGACTTATAATATCCCAAGAAACACTGCCTTGAAAACAACTCTTCTCACCAAGGTTTTTATGACAGTGCTGGGTGAACACAAAGCATGGATCTTAGAAGTGGGGGAAAAAAACAGCTTCTATTTCCGTTTATTTCTTAACTTACATATTTACTTAAAATTTCCATTTTCTTTTCTATATATATATTCTTTTACAAAGCACATTGGTATCATGGAACAAGTAATAATTTTATGAAATATATACATATGGGATGTACCATGGTTTGCATTTAGATGTCTCCAAAGCCTCATGTAGGGTGGGGCTGGCTTTTCAGAGGTGGCTGTATCTAGAGGGTGGTGTTGGGATCAGAATGTGTGATTACTGTATCAGTCCATGGACTGGGTTTGGCATAGTTCTAGTGAGGATTAAGGGTGTGAGTACTATAACCGCCCTAGGGCAGGTAGCCTACTTATCATGTAAGGGACAGAAAGAGGCTTGTCCCCTCCCTTCCTTGCTTGCTTTTGCTGTCGTGTGCTTTCCTTGAACTGGTTCTATTCTGTGTTGTCCCTCTGCCAATCCACCCTGCCTTGGAATCAGCCGATTATGGACTGAAAGTTCTACAAATTGTGAGTTAAATAAATCTTTCTCCCTTTTAACTTTGGGTGTTGGGCATTTTGCCTCAGCAATAAGAAAAGTAACTAAGACTGAGAGCATGCTCAGTATTTTTTAAACTGACAGGATACATAGTCAAAGCAGTTAGGAGAACACTGGACTAAATAATCTGAATTCTCTTCTATCTTTCTTACTTGCTTTAAATCTTAAATGGGAATAGCTGACGTGGAAGCTCCTAAAGCTACTGTGTGCAATTCTCCTTCTCTGTAGTATTCCATAGTTGCCGCTATCCCAAGAAGCCCTGGCCAGTGAACCCCAACTTTTTACAATCTCTAATCTTTGTCTTACTGACTTGGGTGGCTATGGCGAGGGAGGGTTTATTTCTAAGACATCTTCCAGATATTCTGAATGGAGTACAGGATGCTATTTTCCATGGAAACAATGCTATTTAAAGTGGTTAGATTTTATATTTCAAACTGCTAACATATGTATATGTGTATCTGATTCATCTTAGAGACCTAACAATTTTAGAATATCATTCCTACAGGAATACTTGTTAGAGTTTTGGACAATCAACATATAAAATGAAATCACTTATGGCATGCAACCTGTTAAGCAACAAACTGCCTGCATTTGCCCTGATTCCAAAACATGACACACTTAACAAAAGTTTTATGATTAAAAGAAAAATGTCTTTTTAATTGACTTTCTATAGCAAACAGGGAGAAAGCTAATTTCATCTGATTCCTAAGGAATGAGTAAGATTTGAGCAGAGAAAAGGGAATTATTTCAATTTTAAAAACTTGTTCTCATGCAACTTTTTGAGTATCAGTCAGTTCTAGACAGTGAATTATTTATAGTTTTTTCTATCTTCTAAAATATTTGACTGCTCTGCCCACCATCAAGCATGTGTTCAGTAATTTAAACTTGCATAATCTGAAAAAATGAGTAATAAGAAAAATGAGTAAGATAAAACTGCTATATAAAATTATATTCTTTAAAAATCCCAAAGTTTTACCTTTACTATATACTTGCTATTCCATTTAACTTAAGTCTCCATTTTCTCCTGTATAAAAACAGTGATAGTAAAAAATACCTATCCTAACTATCCTACAGAGTTAAAGGAAACAAATACATAAAAGTCTTGTATATTTATACACAAGTCATGTATATTTTTCAGTCAAAATGTTACTTAAATGTTTTGTTTCCCTACCAGTAAAGAGTTATGGAAATGTTAAATGATCTTCAAATTAATTCAGAAATAAAATATAAAAAAAGCTGGTATATAACTGTTAGTCTACATCATGACTTGTGAGACTTTGTTGCAGCAATTAAAACACAGATTCCTAGACTCAACTCTAAAACCTATGGATTAGAATCTGTAGCAGTAAGGGCTGAATGTGCCCATTTATTTTCTTCTAAATGTGCCTAATTTTAAAAAATTCCACAGATGTCTTTGATGACTAAGAACTACTGGCTTCTACTCACCTATTTAATTGAAACAAAATTCTTGAGAATTACTATCATTTTACATTTTATAAAGGAAGCTATCAACAAATACAAGATATCCATGGATGATTTATGGTGTTTCTTTCCATTAATATAATGAAGTATTGTGTTCCTTGAAAACTAAAAACCACGCATCAGCCTCCTTAGTCACTAGCTCCATCTACTGGATAAACTTAGGAAAATGCTATAATTTTAGAACAGATTTTGCTTAGAAAAGAACTAATGTAAAATGAAAACATCTAACACCAACAGGTTTTTTATGCAATATGGAGCTTTTGTGAGCCTAGACAAAGACAACCTTTAGAACTTCCTAAAGTAGCTATACCTAACTTTACACAGTAAAACATATTCCTTAAAATAGTACATTTCAGTGATTTTTTTTTCCCTTTACTGTAATCATTTAAAATGCTCAGAGTGCGCTGTCTCAAGTTAACAAAATAAGCACACATGCTAAGCCCCTTTGTCTCTGGCAAATGTACTGAAATGGCAATTCTAAATGCACAAAAGGAATTAAAAGTCATAAAGGTTCTCAAATTAAAGGAAATTTCTGGAAAACTAAAGACTGACATGTTCATGTTGGCATATAAGCTATACCTCAGAGCATGTCAAAGAGGAAGCTGAACAGAGGAAGCAGGTTTTATGCTATAGTAGAATTTTACCTTATTTTTCATCAGGCAGCACCAAATAAAGGACTTAGCAAATATGGATCATGAAGTTATTTCAGCCCTAGAAATGGACCAACATTTATCTAAGAGAAGTTTGGAATGAATAAAGTAGAGATAAAGAAACAGGAAAATATCTGATGACTTTTTCAAATGAGTCCATCAAAGGTCTAGCAGGATATGTATGTGTGTATGAATAAAACAAAACAACCAGTCAAACAAACAAACAAACAAAACCCCACATACAACTCAAACATTTCCCTGTGAAATTCCAGAATTCTAAGTATGAATGAAAAATCCTAACAGTTTCTATGTGAGACTAAGAAGGTTACCTACAAAGAAGTAACATTAGACTTCTTATATAGAAAAATAAAATACTATTTGCTTTTACTTATCTGTTACTTACATGAAAAAGTTTTTCTGTCTTTGGAAAAACTGCAATGATATCATACATCCGGACTCTTGAAGAAGTTGCCCTCTAGTAATACAAAAAGAATGTTATCATACAGTAACGCAAAGTATATGCATGAATTTCTACCTAGTTACCTAAATACACTTACATTTCAATCATTCACTTCTGATATGCTTTTTGTTTTGATTATATAAAAGGACATGAGAATTCAGATATCAGTATCAACCCACAAATCATTCTATCTTTCCTTGTACATTTGTTATGTAAAACACTGTATATAGGACATAAAAATCAAAGCTAGTCCCTGATCTTATACATTGGTGAAGAGTTTCCCAGACAATTACTGAGTATTGGCTGTATGCTGGGCAATGCGGACACAAAATTAATATAAAATCACTAAAATGAAATCATTCTCTCAATGAAATTCACCCTTCTCTTTTTTGCAAACAAAAAATATACAAGACCAAGTGTTATGTATGTAATGTACATGACTAAGTGTGATGTAAATAAGTACACAAAGAGAATTTAATTCCAAATTAAAATGATAGATGAGCAAGAAAATACTTGACAATTCTGGGACAGGAAACAACACATTGGTTAAGCCAGAGTTATTCTTTAAAAAGGAAAATCTCAAACCTATGATATATGCATTTATATGTGAAAAGATTAGAAAATATATATTCAAATATATAATCTCTCTATGATAGGACAATGTGTGATAGAACCAGAATGTTGCCTTGTAGCTGTATAAAATACCAAATTTTGGCTTTTCACAGATTCTTTAGCAATTACTAATTGTTATAAAGTGGGTCAGCCTTTCCTTGATCACTTCTCTTCTATGACAGAGTTGTTGATGCTAAAGATGAAATAGCTCACCTCAGGGATTTCACTTGATCATTCCTATCAATGGGCACAATCCAATCTCTTTCATTTAACAAATAAAATCTCTTTATACAGCAAGCTTTTATCCATCAAGTACCCTATGCTTTTTGTTCTCCTGCAGTGTTAAATTTCTAGGCAAAGTTATTTTCTTGGTTAAAATCTTCCAAGGCTTCCCACTGTTCTCAGACCCCTCACTTTGTCTTCCCTCCCTGTTTTCCTTGGTTTCAGGTCTTTACAAAAGTTATTCTGATGGCAGGAACTCACTTGTACACTGGCCCTAGCTTGAATATCAACTTATTTAGGTTACATATTCCAAGATTATCTTTTATTTGTCAATTCGCCCTTTTAAAACTTCCCTCACATTTCTAAGTATTATTTTTCCAGTCCTTATCTTGCAATTAAACTGCAAGCTTATACATTTGAAGATTACATAGCAATACTCACAGTACCCACCTTATGTCTGGTTCATGTTAAATTCAATGAATGAAAGTTGACAGGGGATCTTTTAATTGTGGAATCACTGTACAAGTGCCGTGAGTAACACAGACATATGGAATACTGTGTGAATTTTAAGGATAGGGAGAGCAGGCAGGTATCATGGAGAGAATGAGGAAACATAAAATGCGATGGCATTCAACATTAACCAGTACAGATTACAAGGCCAAAAAGGAAGGCCAAAAGAGGAAAAATAATTAACTTACCAAAACATTGCAGTGAGATGGATCTGTAACTATAATCGTCAGTCTAGTTAAAATTTTAATTGGTCTTGATTTTCCCTATAAATAAAAAAATATGCTATCAAAGAAAGCATAAAATATAACTGATTGATTTTCTCTTTTAACAACACAAAGTACTCATTAAAAAGTACTAGCTATAAGGGATAATGAAGATAAAGCCTACCTCCCATTCTTCAAGGGTTTATAATACAGCTAAAGAAAATATGATGTGTGTATATGAAACTACATAATGAGATAAACTAGAAATTGTAAGACTTCAGGAAGGAAGAAAATCAAAGAAGTACCAAATTGATAGTAAGACAATGTTTCATTAAGAGGCGAGCCTTCATGGAAAAGTAAGACTGGTAGGCAGAAGAAGAAGCTGCAGTCAGGTTAGGGAATAGCACACATAACAGGCTATGTTTGAACTGAAAGAACAGATATTATGCTTCTTTAAAAACACTCACCTGAACAATTGGCAAAGTTGTGAAAAGTTCAGAAACCACTACTGGTTTTTCTATTTCCTACAACAAATAATAAATAGTCACCAAGAATATACATGTTAAAGGCATGATGCATAATGGAAAAGTTAATGGGTTAAGCTTATTAAAAAAAAAAAAAAAGCAAGCAAATTTTTAGGATTGAGAAAGACTAAAGCTTCACCAAATAGAAAAAAAGGAAATTAAAGAGCAGAGAACTAAGAATATCAGTGGATAAAAGGGATTAAAATTAATTTTTAGACAGGAATAACCTGTAAGATACAGCTGTTAGCCTAACAATAAACATACATATTTCCTAGTATGCTTAAGAGGGACATCATTGAGTCCATGACAATAAAGACAAAATATTGCGATTACAGTTCAATCAATATATTTTAAAATGTTACTGAGGGTGACTTAATTAACATTAAATCAGCTTTAAGAATCCTTACTGCATACGACAGTACTTCACAAAAATGTCATTTGTACAAATATGTATCCGCTCAAATGTTAATATAAAATAATAGTGCACAAATAGAGTGCATCTAATATATTCATCTGTATCTTTCCAATTTACAATATAAACATAACCAAAAATATTTAATATTTATGAACTTTTTAACTTTAGAAATCTAACTTTACCTGTTTCTTTTCCTTAAAGTCAACAACATGATTGATAGCAACGACTGAATAACCAACTGAAAAGAAAGACAGAATATTCTTATTAAATATTCTCCTTCTTGCACATGCAGCCCCATGGTTGATTCTCGATATCAAGACTAGGAGGCAGTATAGCAGAACCGTTAGGGCTGGGAACTCTGCTGTGCTCTTAAATACAACTACACCATTTACAAGTTTCTTAATATTAAATTTCAGATTCTTCATCTATCCAACGGTAATACTGTTTACTTCATATGCTTGTCATAAGAATTAAATAAAATAATATATGTAAGGTATTTTAGAACAGTGCTAGTCACATAGTCTGGGCTTTGTTTAACCACCATGATTTTTGCTATGACACTAAAAACTTGCACTTCTCCTTTCCAACCATTTTCTTTAACATCTCTTTGTTCATTTCCATACCATCACGTTTACACCTAGCCATTGTTGACATTACTGTCACCCATCTATTTTGCTTTCTACTCTATTTCCTTCCTTTCTTGAGGAGAGATGGGGTGATGACTCCCTCACACCACTACCTACTTCTCCTTTTATACTGCCCTTCACCAATAAACTGGGAACTATGAGGCCAGGGATTTGCTTTATCACAGCATTGTTCAGACATTTAACCTACCAAAGCCACATCTAAAACAGGACTCCTATCTAAATTATCTTAATACTAATAGGATGGTAGGATATTAACATTGAAAGATAGTGCATGTTAATATCAAAATAGTGGTCTTCCCTCTCAATTGTTTGTCTATTACTTGACAGCCCCTACCAGGTGCTGAGCACACAGATAAATAAAATAATTCTCAATCTAAAGAAGCTTATATGATTTACTACAGACATAAGGCAGTTAAATAAGTCATTACATATACTTTTTTTTCTTTTTAGTTTTTTGAGACAGGGTCTCCCTGTGTAGTCCAGGATGGTCTTAAACTCACTATGTGGTCCAAGCTGGCCTTGAGTTGTAGCAATTCTCCTGCCTTGGCCTCCCAAGTGCTGGGTTACAGGTGTGTATCACCACATCCTAAATTTTTATTTTTGATAAGGAATGATTTTACAGAAGCATTGTTACAGAATGACATCTGGTTGTGAGGGGTCAGAAAGCCCCTAAAAAGTGACCTTTAAAAATAGCAGATGTATTTTGGGTTTCGCCTTTCACCCAGTCAATCAAATCAATCACCCACACCTCCTTAACATCCTTTTCCATCCCCAGTTCTATGCTGAACTTGTTATACCCAAAAGGGGAAACGATGTTAGCTAGTAAACAATATCCCCCCCCCATCCTTCAGAAATGTTGAACAGACTGCTCTTCCATAAACCTTTTTCCTTTATTGCTCCTCACCTGGTATTTTAGGAGTACTTCCCCAATCTGTCATTGATTTTTTTTTTATATAGTATATGTCTGAAGAGTATCATTATAAACATTATAAATAAAGAATGGGAACTTGTCTTCTTTATTCTTTAAAAATTTCTACCTGCCAAAAAACATTGTTTTGCCTTCTGCTTTACAAGCTGTGATGACTTTTTGTCATATCATAAATTTCAGTTAATTTTAAGAAATAAAGACTGGTTAACAATGTACACACCTAACCATATGTCTTCCAAAGCATATTTTAAATTGGGACTTTCCTTATAAAGAAATCATAACTTTTGTATCCTGTATATTTAAAGGTTTTCAGTTTATTCATAAGCATTAATGAAGTAACTGTCATATACCAGGATATACCTGTGACTGTAAAAAAAAAAAAAAAACCAGAATATGTAATACATTGACCTTTTCTAAAGAAGCATATAATGTATTAAATAAGGAGATAGCATCAGGAAAACTTCACTGAGAAACTAATATTTGCAATGAGGCACATCCAGGAAAATTCATTTTATAGGAAATGTCACAGAATGTTAGCAACAAAACGTCCAGATCGCCATGTTTACGCTCCCCTTTCTAACGATGAGGTAAGTATGTCCCTGAGAGACAATGGTAAATTTAATGGCTTCGCTGAAAAGAGTTATTTCCCTACGGATAGAGCTGGTCCTCCATCGACGGATTTGGTCAACTACAGATAGAAAATATTTGGCTGGAGGGGAAGGTACTGTGTAGGTACTGAACATATGCAGACATTTCTCCCTTGTCATTATTCTCTAGGCAATATAAAAGTAACAACTATTCACATTTCATTTACATTATATTAGGTATTATAGGCCATCTACAGGTAATTTAAAGTATAAAGGAGGATATATGAGATTACTGTATATGAAAATAATGCCCAGTTTACATGAGATTTGCACAACTGATGATTTTTGAAGGGGAGGGACATTGTCCGGGAACCAATCCCTCATGGATACTAAGGGAAGTCTACTTCATAAAGAGAACAAGAAGAAATGGTAATTCACTTTGCAGGTAGAGGTTCTAGCATAACTTCCGAAAAGTATCGATAATCAGCTTTCACAATGAGCCAAGAATTGCCTGAGGAACCCACATTACTGCACCATATCTTTACTCTTTAACCCCTCGATGTCACATCTTACAGTGTAAGGAAGACACAAACAGTGACTAATTCCAATAGTCAAAACTGGTTCCCATCTCTCAGGGTTCTCGCTTCTCTTTGATTCAAACATGAGTAACATTCTAAAATTCTGACCATATGTCCACTCCCTCCTGTTTGGTATGACCTATGCTCTCCCACTTATCATTCCTCTAAATAGTATTGTTACAAGAGTTTACAGCCCCATGCACTCCCTGCTCGCGCCCCCAGACTCTCGCATTTGCTCAAACGCTGTCGTAAGAATAGGGAAGGACTGGGATTAAAAGCACTGCCTCAGGTAAACTGTACAGCTGGAATCCAGCACCCATCAGCTGTGGGAGTCTACACAAATCCCTCGCCCTCGTCGGGCCTCTGTTCCCTAAATTTTCATTAAAAATGCAGTTAAGAGCATTTAACCCCCCCCCCCGCCCCCAAAACCTTTTGAGCTTCTCAAAAGGGCAACACCGAGGCTGGTAGGCTCCAGGGATTTCCCAGAGACCCTAGAAGACCTGAGCGTGACTCGATGGTTGTGGGTAAAGGAATAGGTAGACTACGAGGCCCAAGAAGCCAAGACT
>RJWT010041521.1:0-12306 GCA_004365215.1 Cuniculus paca
ATTTCAACAGAAATGAGAAAAAAGTAATAGGGGGTATTATGGTTCATACATTGTGTCAACTTGAGAAGTTTGGAAGTTTAGCTGAGAGACTCAGCAGGGAGCCAGGGTTCTTACTCTGTAAATATCCTGGTCCTGTGCAAGAGGAGGGCAAAGAGATTTTGTGAAAGCTATACCTGCCCTGGAGTGGGGGAGTAAAACAGGCTTGCTCTTCCCTCACTTTTGCTTTGGTTGCATTTGCTGGCTGCTGCCTTGAAGTGTTGTCTCAGTGCCATGCCAACCTGCCTTGGAGTCAGCTGATTATGGACTGAAACCTCCACAAACAGTGAGCTAAATAAACCTTTCCTTCTTTCATTTTGGGTGTCTGGTATTTTGTCCTAGCAACGAGAGAAAAGTAACCAAGACAGGGGGCAAGTCATAGATTCTACCCTACCCCACAAATCAGGCTTATGGGTATCTACCTATCTATCCTCTGAAGTGACTTTTTTAGAGACAAAATGATGGGCAATAGAGGGGTGGAGGAGTCTAGGGCACAAACTAATACTTTTATGATGCATTCTTCATGTGCACACAACTAGCTGTCTCTATTTTACAGGTGACAGCTGAGGTTCAGAGACAATACTTTTGATATCCAAGGCCAAAAGTAAGTGGGAGAATCCGAATTCGCAATCAAGAAAACTTGACTACAAAGTTACTACTGTAACTGTGGATATCTGTTGAAGTTTTTTGGCTCCCAGAACCAACAACACTGAGGCACAGATGTACCACCAATGTGAAAAGGCAGATAGAAGGAGTGAAACAAACAGGGTAGCTGCAGACTGCAGTCTTTAATATCAAACTAAAACAAAACAGCTGCTGTGAATAGTTTTTAAATTTTACAAGCACACCTCTATCCAAGGACTTCATTTTAACATGTGACCTACACTACAATCTTTCTTTCTTTCTTTCTTTCTTTCTTTCTTTCTTTCTTTCTTTCTTTCTTTCTTTCTTTCTCTCATCTTTTTGAGAAAAGGTCTCGCTATGCAGTTCAGGCTGGCCTTGAGCTCATTTTGTAGCCCAGGCTGGTCTCGAACTCACAACGATCCTCCTGCCTCAGCCTTCCAAGTGCTGGGATTACAAGTATGCACCACCATGCCTGGCTTTTATTTCATATTTCTATACTGAAACGTTTTCATCAGTACAAATGTCACTTTATCACAACAAACAATAAATAGTCCTAGATTCTAAATAATGTTCATTAATACATCAGGGACCCAGTCTTGGCTATTTTATTCTGAAAAGTTAAAAACGATAAATCCAAATAATGTAATAGTCAATAGCCATTTAGGCACTATTCATAGCTTGCCCTCCCTGCTTGTGGCCCTCTTTCTTTCTTCCACACGAGCTTGAATGGTACTGTTTGAAATCTAATCTTATAGAAAGGGAAACTAAGATTCAAAGAACTAATAAGTGGGAGAGCCATGATTCTAATCCAGGCATTAGGAATCCAGAACCTAGTGTTTCCCAGCTTCCTTTTTTGAAAACAAATGAACAAACACAACAACAAAAAACTCCTCAAACAGAAAAATTCCAAGTGCAGAACAAACAATTTTTCCCCCTCAAAGCAGTTAAGAGTCAGCTGCTAGCAGGGAGTGGTCATATATGCTTGCAATCCTAGTAATCTGGGAGGATGAGGCAGGAGAATCTCAAGTTCAAGCCCACCCTTGGCATCTTGTCTTTAAAAATAAAAAAATTATTGGGGAGGTAGCTCAATCAGAAAGCCCTGAGTTCAATCCCAGTACCAGGGAAAAAAAGTTACCCTGGAATCTTAAGGTGATATATCCTGCAAATACAAGAAACATTTTCCTAATGAACACAATGCAACCATCAAAGTCAGGAAGTTAATAGGAATATACTATTACTATCTAAGTTATAGATTCAAGTTTTACAAATTAGTCCAATAAGTTACACACTGCAATTAGTTGCCAGGCCTCTTTGGTTTCCTTTTATCTTTAACAGTTTCTTGGTGATACCTTGACTTTCACAGTCAGGAGAATTTTATAGTTTCCAGACCAGCTATCTTACAGAAGTTTCTCATTATGGGTTTGTCTGATGTTTCTTTGTGATTGGCTTTAGGTTATGCACCTTTGGCAGAAAGACCACAGAAATAATGATGTATTCTTTCCACCTCAACATCAGTTTGTAAGAGCAGATTTTTTACTCTGATCACTTGAAAAAGGTGATGTCACTTTCACATATTTTGCACTTAAATCAATGCTTGGTAAATGGTTCTAACTGTTCCAAATTATTGAAAAGCTAAAAAATTCTCTGTAACATAAAGTAAGCATAATTCTCACCTTGTACTCTGGTTGCCATTCAGTATGACCTCAAAATATATAAACACGATGCCGACTACTGCTTATATACAAAATTATGTTAGTTAAAATTTCAGTGTAATTATTTTGCACAATTTCTGAAAGGTCTAGTATTTGCACACTTCTAGAAAAAGCTGTCATTCTCTATATCTACATTCTTCCAAAATGTTCTTTAATCATATTAATGAGTCTAATAATTTCCTACCAAACAGCATTAACTGAGCCATGTTAGACAAACACTTCTAAAATAATGTCAGATAACAGGAAAATGTCACATTTTATAAGATTTCAGAGACATTGACTAAT
The DNA here is from genome assembly GCA_004365215.1 of Cuniculus paca. Classification (NCBI taxonomy): domain Eukaryota; kingdom Metazoa; phylum Chordata; class Mammalia; order Rodentia; family Cuniculidae; genus Cuniculus; species Cuniculus paca. Next base: position 2,658 of record RJWT010041521.1, read on the forward strand.
AAGATTTTTTTGATAAAGAAACTTCACAAATCATAGAACTGATTGCTAAACTCAAGAGACCTACTGAATTTCATTTCATGATATAACAGTGTTAAAATGTTACCATGGAATGTATTGTTTTAAAACAAGACTTCAAAAGAAAATGCAGCAAAACTCATTTTTCAAAAAGACCAGGAAATTAACCTTAATATTAAATTGCCATTATGGGTTCATCCAAAAAAAATTCTTTGAACATTCAATTTTTTTAATAGTACGTAAAAGATTCACACAAACTATACTAAATATTCTTAACATAAGCTCATGTAACGGAAAAAACAAAATAATCTTAGTTTGGTATTTATAGATGAATAATAAAAAATGAAAGAAAGAAAGAAAGAATGTTGGTTCACTCCTATTTTAAATATCAACATACTGAATTCAGTGGAGAATTACAAAATTCTCTTAAAAATTCTTTAATACATAAGTATTTTAATACAATTTACATCAACTATGCCATTTGTTTCATTATGTGGTAAAACAGTTTTCAAAATCCTGACAGAAGAAGGTTACCATAAGTGGGGTTCCCTTGTTATACTCATCAATGACAGAATAAAACTGAATAGTAGGTATTACAAGTGATGGTAGTAGGGGTAACGAAGGTGAGCAGCAAGAGGTGAAACACAAACTATGTCCACTAGAGAAAAAACAAACTGACTGACTCACACAGTGTAGCGGTTCTCAACTGGGGGCGACTTGGTAATGTCTAGAGATATTTTTGACTGTCACAACTTGAGGGAATACTACTGGCTTCTAGAGGGTAGAGTCCAGGGTTCTTTCTGAACACCCTACAACATACTTGGTAATCACCTATGACAAAGTGCCAGGGTTCAGAAACCTGATTTAAAGTCTACATGTACATCTAGGACTCACGCTGTAGCACGATTATGAAGCTTAAGCATAAACATATAAAATGCAGTGTACTTCCTATTGCACACTACTGGATGAGCTCAATATGCACTAGTTATTACTATTATCAGCAATGCTGTTGCTATCCATACAGTCAAAGATTTTTGGCGTTAGTAAAAGGTAGAACAGATGTAATCCTGTTTTAGGTGCCCCAGTGAAAATATATCAAGGATAACTTTGAATACCTTGAAAGATAAAGGGCTTTTTGAAGAACATAGTAAAAAACTCACTGAGTCTATGTAGACCCAAAATTTGCATAAACAAAACATGTGGGTGTACACAATCATTTCATATTAGGAAAAGTTAATTCTGCTTTAGTGAGAACAACAGTAAATCATACATCTTTTCTTCTTTCTTCTCCAGGCAAGATTCCTGGGAATAGCAATTTGTTTTATATTTAGTTCTTACAACAAAGTATTTTTTAATAACAATGCTACTCAAACTCTAAACCACTCTGTTTAAAGCTAAGTACTCCCTTGCTGTAGTTTTCCCATATTAACTAATATGACAGCAATAAAGAGCTAGCCATTGTAATTACATTACAACCACCTTTCTTCCCAGATACCATGTTATTATATTTGTTACCTCTTCAGATTCCTTTTTACTGTTGTAATAGTGAAAAGTTGTTCTAAAGCAGTCTTTGCTTATGGAGAGAGGTGGCAGCTCTCAATAGGACAGTTCTCTCCCTCGTTCTTGAACATACCAAAGATTCTCAAATTAACAGCCCCTTAATTCATGAAATCTTGAGGCAAAATATCAGCCTAGACATAAATGAATTTCATAGAGAAAAGACTTAGAAAATGACAGAAAAATTTTAAATGTATTTTTCTATTCTTTTTTCTTGGTAAAAGCTTATGACTTTAAAAGACTGGAGAATTTAAGCAAACACTCAGTGGTTTTGGAAATGTAGTTTCCATAGTAACCAACATGGTCTTCTTTATATAGCATTATAAACAGATGGTAAAGAGTAGTCATGTTTGTTTCTTTGCCAGTATATCAATAAAACTGCTGTAACACTGTATTGAATACATTTAAACTATTTAGTAAATTTAATATACTAACCACAAGATGTAGTAATTCAAATGAATATAATTAACTAGTATCTGGGGTTTTTTTCTTTTAATAAACACATGAAGATCTTGAACAGTGGAGTCATTATACTCCATATAGTCGACAGTCTTCCTTGGCAAGATGTTATACAAATGTTTTCTCAGCACTTGCCACGCAGGGCATATAACCACAAACACGAATCTGATGAGGAGCAAATAATGGACTGAAATAATACAAGTGGAATCAAGTCTATATTTATATTCCTTTGACATCTCTTCCTAAAGAACAAATGAGAAATTAAGAAACACAAAGAGTTTCTGTACAATAAATGATAGGGCGTAAAGCAAATGGCAAAACTGTTGTTTAAAAATCAGATTCCATTCCATGTTCACAGTAGTGGCTTTCAGAAATACAGGTGCTTCTGAATTCCACTGTGGTAACTGGCGAGGTACTATTTGCTAGGAAACTAAAGGCAGCCAAGAAACTATAAATGTGAGTAGTCTGGCAGTAGGAGTTTGAACAGCCAATTCCTGCATGTATTATCACCACATTAGAGGCAGTGATCCTGTACCTGGAAGGAAGGAAGTCAGTCGGAAGGGGCTGTGCTTGAGGCCTGGGCTCAGCCAGGGCACTGGCAATCTCCTCACTGAGCTCACCTTAGAAATCTTGTATTTTTCATGACAGGCTGAAGAATGCTTACCTTTTAAAAGTGGGGATAATATTCACTATTTTTAATTAGTAAATGGCCATTTTTATAACACTTAAAAAGTTTTGATAAATGGTATAGTGCTTGTCCTAAATTCTCTCTTCTATGAAACATATTTTCATGTACCTATCCCTAAGTTTGCTGATTTTTATTATTTATACTTTTTTTTGAGATAGGGTCTCACTATATAGTTCAGGATGGCCTTGAACTGATGGCGATCCTCCTGTTACTGTAATCTTGAGTGCTGGGATTATAGACATGTGCTACCATGCCCAGATTACATTCTTTTTATTCTTATTCTTACACTTACACTACACCAAGATCATTAGACGTGAGATGTATCATTGTGCAGAATACAATCCATGATGGGAACTTAGAAAAACAGCTAAATGTATATTGACATATTTATAAAAGGAATAAATTAGAGTGATGTAAGGTATAGCATGGTTCATATGAAAAATAAAAAATTTTAGTTGAAACATTTTAAGACTGGTAGAGACTTTTCTGGATTTACACATGATTCAAAAAACTGGAAAATGCTGGGAACCCCTTTAGGATCCCTCCTGTTTCTCAGGAGCTATTCCTATTCCCCATTCCATTTTCCCAATAAATTTTCCTACCAAAAGGGGGGTAGGGGTGCTAAGTTATTTACCTTAGATAAATTACTAAGAACTTTATAGTTCATGAAACACTACCGCCATAATTTCTAGAAATGACTTAAACCTGGAAAATTTAGGAATGCGCCTCCTATTTCATGAGGCCAAAGAGTCTCCAATCAGATAACAAGCTCATCCACCTAACCTACCTACAGTGAATGACCAAGCACTACTTGAGTGACAGCACAATCAGAAACCCTGTCCAGAAGGTCTGCAGTTTACCTCCTTCTATAGAATTTACAGCGTGGAAATGATATAAAAACTGCTAGGTCTTCATTTAGCTTAACTACTGTTAAGCTTAACTTCATTTAAGAGGTACCCACCTAAGGGTAGTTCTCAGCAAAAAACCAGAATGACCAAGAGAGCTTTAAATATAAAAAACTGTACTTACATCCCAGAATATGACAATTTAGGAAGAAACTCTGATGGTAGATCCATGCATGAGTACTTTTTTAAAAATTTTAAAGAGAAAAAAAATGAAATTTCAAAGGAAGATAATAGGAGAGTAACAAGGATTACTACAGTGCTTACTGTTACCTTTAAATTAGTTACTGTACAGAGTACAATATATAAGCATTTAATCATCCAAACAATATTAGCCAAAAACTTCATTTTCAATGAATTAAGAGAAATTAGTAGTATAACTATCTTAACTATCTTGTATACACACAAACATATTTGCTTTTCCCTTCCTTTTCTCTTTTTCCTCATCCCAAATTCTTTCCTTTTGAACAGTTTCTTCCCATTTCACAAATATCTATTGCACATTTTGGATTTTATTTACTCTTTCAGCATCTCACACTAGGGAGATAATATGATTTTTATACATGTGAGTCTGAGTAGGTTCTCAAATTGCATGCATTTACCTATAAGTCTCCAGTTTATCCTTTTTATGACTGCATACTACTCCACTGTATAGAAAGACCACATTGTTTTTTTATCCATTTTTTGGTTGATGGGCATTTGGGTTGTTTCCAAGACCTAGCTATCACAAAGCTAATAGCTATAAACATGGGCTGCTATAAACATGGGTGCACATATATCACAGTGGTATGATGTTTTTAACTCTTCTGGGAAGATAGTCAGCAGAGGAATATCTGGGTCAAATGGGACCTCTAATCCTAGCTTTTTGAGGAATCTCCACACGGATTTCCATGGTGGTTGCACCAGTCTGCATTGCCACCAACAGTGGAGAGTGTTTCTTTTTCCTCACAGCCCCTCCAGCATTTGTTATTGCTTGATTTCTTGATAATAGCCATTCTTTCCAGGGTGAGATGGAATCTCAATGTTGTTTTAATTTATATTTCTTGAATGACTACTGATGTTGAACATTGTTTCCATGTATTTATTTGCTATTTGTAGTTCTTCATCTGAGAAGTATATATTTATCTCAGATGCCCATTTTTTAATTACATCTTCAAATTTGGGAGGTCTGATTTTTTTGAGTTCTTTATATGTTCTTGAAAATACTCCCTTTTCATGAGGAACAGCTGGCACACATTTCTTCCCACCTTGTGGGTTGTCTTTACTCTGTTCGTAGTTTATCTTGTTGTGCAAAAGCTTTCCAATAAGATGACAGTCTAGTTGTTGATTTTTTGTGATAGTTCCTGTGCAACTGGGGTTTTATTCATAAAGTCTTTGCCTACAATAAAGTCTTCAAGAATTTTACCTAACCCATCTTCCAGCAGATTTAATGTTTCTGTTTTAATATTTAGATCTTTGATCTGTTTCAAATTTAGTTTAGTGCGCAGTGAAAGATATGGGTCCAATTTAATCTTCAGCATGTATAAAGCCAGTTTTTCCAGCATCATTTATTAAACAGGCTATCTTTCTTCCAATGAATGTGTTTGGCACCTTTGTCAAAGATAAGGTAGCTGTGTATGTCTGGAGTTATTTCTGTGTCTTCTAATCTGTTCCATGGATCCTTGGGTCTGCTTTCTTGCCAGTACCATGTCGTTTTTATCACAGTAGCTTTATAGTATAATTTCAAGTTGGGGACTGTGATGTACCCTGCCTTGCCTTTGTTGCCCAGAAATGCCTTTGGTATTCTAGCTCTCTTCTGGTTCCAAGTGAATTTTAGGATTGTTTTCCCTAACTCTGTGAGATATGCTGTTGGAATTTTGATCAAATTGCATTAAATCTGTATACCAGTTTTGGAAGTATGGTCATTTTCACTATATTGGTTCTTCCTACCCAAGAGTAAGCGATATCTTTCCATTTTCTGAAATCTTCTTCAATCTTCTTTTTCAAAGTACTGTAGTTTTCAATGTACAGGTCTTTAACATCCTTCCATAGATTGATTCCTAGGTATTTCATTTTGGGGGGATGCTATTATGAAAGTTGTTGTTTCCCTAATTTGTCTCAGTGAGATTTTTATTTATGTAAAGGAAGGCTATTGATTTCTGAGTGTTGGCTTTGTATCCAGCTACATTACTGAATTTGCTTATTGTATCTGGCAGTCTTTTAGTGGACTTTTGGGGGTCTTTTGTGTATAGTACTATGTCATCTTCAAATAATGATAATTTAACTTCTTCCTTTCCTATCCTTATTCCTTTTACTTCTTTCTCTTAACTGTTCTGGCTAAAGTTTTCAGGACTATGTTTAAAAAGAGTGGAGACAGTGGACATTCTTGTCTTGTTCCTGACTTTAGAGTGAAGGCTTTCAGTTTCTGTCCATTTAGTATGATGTTGGCGGTTGGTTTGTCATAGATGGCATTTATCAGATTGAGATAAAGACCCTCTATTCCAATTTTCTGTAGTGTTTTTATCATGAATGGGTGCTGAACTTTGTCAAAAACTTTTTCTGCATCTACTGAAACGATCATATGGTTTTTGTGTTTGGCTCTGTTAATATGGTACATTACATTCATTGGTTTGTGAATGCTGAACCATCCCTGCATCCCTGCGATAAATCCAACTTGGTTATGGTGTATAATCTTGATGATCTGCTGCATTCTGTTTGCCAGTATCCTACTAAGGATTTTTGCATCTATGTTCATTAGGGAGATTGATCTGTAGTTCTCTTTCTTAGTTGAGTCCTTCTCCAGTTTTGGTATCAGGTTAATGCTTGCTTTCAGGAAAAAATTTGGGAGTACTGCTTCCCTTTCAATTTCATTAGAGCTTGAGAAGTAATGTTATTAGGTCTCCTCTAATAGTCAATCCATCAGGGACTGAGCTTTTCTATGTTGGTGGGTTTTTAATTACATCTTTGATTGCATTTATTGATATTGGTTTATTTAGGACTTTTATATCTTGATTCAGTTTTGGTAATTTATACATATTTAGGAATCTGTCCATTTCTTTTGCATTTTCCATCTTATTAGAATACAAGTTCTGTAAGTACATACAGATGATCTTCTGGGTTTCTTCAGTGTCCACTGTGAGTTCGTCCTTTTCATTCCTGATTGTGTGGATTTGAGTCTTCACTTTTTTTGGATAAGATCAGCTATGAGTTTGTCAATTTTATTTAATCTTTCAAAGAACCAACTGTTCAATTCATTAACTCTTCATATTGTTTCCTTAGTCTCCAATGTATTAATTTGTGCTCTAATCTTTATAATTTCCTCCCTTGTATGAGTTTTGGGCATGGCCTGCTCTTTTTCTATAAGTTTGAGGTTCAATATTAAATTCTTTACTTGCACTTTCTCTGTTTTCTGATATAGGTATTCACTGCTATACATTTCTCTCTTAGGAGTGCTTTCATTGTGTCTCATAAGTTCTGGTATGTTGCATTGTTGTTATCATTTAATTTTGTAGAAACTGTCTAATTTCTTCTTTAATTTCATCTATGACCCATTAGTTGTTCAGGAGGGTGTTCTTTAATTTCCAGGTGTTTATGAAGTTCTTGTAGTTTCTTTTGCCATTGATTTCCAATTTCATTGCACTATGGTCTGATTATATATGGGATTATTTCAATTCCTTTGAATTAACTTAAGCATGTTCTATGAGCTAGTATGTAGCCTATTTTGGAGAATGTCCCATGTGCAGTTGAGAACAGTGTATATTCTGATGTTGTGGGGTTGAACACTGTGGATATCTACTAAATCCATTTGGTCAAAAGTTTGGTTCCGTTCTAATATTTTATTGCTTATTTTTTTTTCTGGTTGATCCTTTTGTGACAGTGGGGTATTGAGATCCCCCAATACAACTGTATTAGTGCTTATTTGATTTTTCATGTCTATTAATATTTATTTTATATAGTTGGGTGCAGTGGTATTTTTTGCATATATATTTATGATTGCTTTCACTTCCTCTTGGATTGTTCCCTTTTATAAGAATGTAGTGACTTTGTCTCCCTTAATCAGTTTTGGTTTAAAATTTACTTTGTGAATAAAATAGCTACTCCTGCTTTTTTTGGGAGGTGGGGGATTCCTGTTACATGGAGTATTGTTTTCCATCCTTTGACTTTCATATATTTCTTTTTGAATTAAATGTGTTTCTTGTATGTAGCACATTGTTGTATCTTGCTTGATTCATTCTGCCAGTCTGTATCTTTTGATTGGTGAATTGAAGCCATTTACACTGATGATTATAATTGATATGTATTGACTTATTCTTGTCATGTTGTTTTCCTGTTGTTGGCTCCCCACTTCCTGCCCCCATCTGTTTGTCTGCCTTGCCTGGTGGATTCCTTCTGCTGGGGTTCATGGAGTTGTAGCCCTTGTTCTGTCTTTCTAGAATGTCCTATAAAACATTTTGGAGTCATGGTTTGGTGGTCATAAATTCCCTCAGGTGGTCTTAGTGATGGAGGTATCTTATTTCTCCATCAGTTCTGAAAGACAGTTTTGAGGCATTCATCAATTTGGATTGGAGGTTGTTTTCCTTTAGGGTTTGAAATGCTTCACTCCAAGCTCTCCTTGACTTGACTGTGCTGAGAAGTCAGCTGTGATTCTGACAGGCTTTCTTTTATAGGTGATTTGTTTTTTACTCCCTAACAGTTTTTAATATTCTATTTTTGTGTTGAATTTCTGGAATCTTGACTATGACATGCCTGGCTGTAGATTTGGGCGGGGGGGAGTAATAGCCAATTGGGAGTTCTACATGCCTCACTTATCTGTATGTCAAATTCTTTTTCCCAACCATGGAAGTTTTCTGCCATAAAATCTGCAGTTTCTTTTTTAATATTATTTGTGCCATCTCCTGCTTTTTCATTGACTCCAATCAATCTTAAATTATTCTTCTTTGTATCATCTAGCAGCTGCTGTACTGATTTCTCATGATCCCTTGCTATTTTTAAAGAAATCTTTCTTTTCATGATCACTAACCACAAGCTTGTCTTCTATATCTGAGATTTACCCTCACACTGGCTTGATTCTGCAGCAGATACTTTCAATGGAATTCTTACTCTCTGGGATATCTGCTTGACTCTGTCTTATGGATTCCAGTTCTTTCCTATGCTAAGCATTCATGGTTTCCATCATTTTCTTAAGCTCCTCTTTTTTTTTTTTTTGTATCACCTCTACAGTCACTAAGCATGGTTTTCATTGTGGACACCATCTCTGCAGTTGTCTGAGAAATTATTTCTGATTTGATTTTTTCTAGGGCATCATTCAGTTGCTTTGTTGTTACCACTACAGAGAGGCCAGGTGAGTGGGTTTTGGACAGTTCCACCTCATTGTCTCCTGGATTTGCCTTTGGTGAACTGGGTGTCTGGGACTGCATCTTGTTTAAATGTCTTGTCATGTTTGTTCTCCTCTTTTCCTCTCCTCCTCCTTCTCCTTCTTTTATTTTAATTCCTAGGCTGATGCTTGTAAATTGCCTATGGTGAGTTGCTTTATTGCTAGAATTTAGAACCCTTAGGAAATAACTAGTTCTCTGAGGCATCTTCCAGGTGTGGCTGGTTTTGGGGTTTGAGTCTGTTGCAAGATCCTACCTCTTCAATTTGTTGGGAATGAGAAGTTGCTGCATGCTTGGCCCAGCCCCTAGTTCTTTGGCATTGTGCCACAGTATTTTCTATGACCCTTAGTTGTTCTCAGTCTTGGAATACCAGGAAGAACAGCTGGTTAGCACAATTATGTCACTTTTGGCTAAAGTGGTACCATCAGCACAATAACATCAAACACAGTCTAGAAAATGACAGACTGAGGAAATCATTAATTTGTCACCTTTAACAGTATGAAGTAGATTTGTGGTTATACAACAAAATGTAAAACAAATCAGAAAATGATATGCAGTATGTAAGTACCCAATATGTCAATTTTACCCTCAGGGGTTAAAATTTAAAAGGGGTTAGGGAGAAAACAGAAAAACAGAGAAGAGGATGAGATTAGAAGTAAAGCTGGAGGACAAAGGAC
>RJWT010041522.1:0-12303 GCA_004365215.1 Cuniculus paca
TAGGAGGGAAACAGCTGGATCAGATGAAATGTCTTAATTTGTTTTTTGAGAATTGTCCATACTGATTTCCATAGTGGTTGTATCAGTTTATACTCCCACCAGCAATGAAGGTTTCCTTTTTCCCCAAAGCCATGCCAGCATTTCTTAGCGGTTGATTTCTTGATGATACCCATTATTTCTGGAGTGAGATGGAATCTCAGTGTTGTTTTAATTTGCATTTTTCAAATGACCAGTGAAGTTAAGGATTTTTTCATATATTTGATGTTTGTACTTCTTCATCTGAGAAATGTCTATTCATTTCAGATGCCCATTTTTGGATTGGATCTTTAAATTTGGGAGAGTCCTGGGAGATTGTTTTTTGTTTTGTTTTGGTTTGGTTTTTGTTTATTAGTTTTTTTTACATATGTTCTAGATGTTAGTCCTTTGAGGAATAACTAGTAAAAAATTTTTTCCCATTTTGTGGGTTGTCTCTTCACTCTGTTGATGGTTTCCTTTGCTATGCAAAAGCTTTTTAATTTGATGTGATCCCAGTTGTTGATTCTTTGTAATATTTCCTGTATGACTGGGTTTTTTTAATCAAGTCTTTGCCTATACCTGTGTCTTCCAGAGTTTTACCTATTCTGTCTTCCAGCAGATTCAATGTTTCTGTTTTAATATTTAGGTCTTTGATCCATCTTGATTTTAGGTTAGTACATGGTAAGAGATATGGGTGTGGATTCAATTTTCAGCATGTGGAAAGCCAGTTCTCCCAGCACCATTCATTAAAGAGGCTAACTTTCTTTCAGTGAAGGTGTTAGTCCCTTTATCAAAGATAAGGTAGCTGAGTGGACTTGGAGTTGCATCTGCATCTTATCTTCTGTTTTGTTTGAGTGATCCTCAGATCTGATCTGGCCTGGTCTGGTCTGGTTTGGTTTTTTGCCAGTACCATGCTGTTTTTATCACTCTAGCTTTGTAGTATGACTTCAAATTGGGATTGTGATGCTGTGGTGGTTCTTGATCAGTATCCAAATCTGTTTTATTCATTGTAATCATGGTTTATATTTTATGTCTTTTCTAATAATAGAAACCACCCTCGCCAAGTATAGTGGAATGTGCCTGTAATCCCAGCACTCAGGAGGCTGAGGCAGGAGGATTGCTGCAAGTTTGAGGCTAGCCTGGGCTACATCGTGAGTTCAAGGCCTGCCATAGTGAGACATCGTCTCAGAAATCAAAACAAAGTAGAAATCATTCTATATATGAAATCGTCTTTTAAAAAATATTTTCCTGTTGTGTTAAGTCAGCATTGTTTGCAAATAGCAGAATGTGATACTCGTTCTGACCTAGACAATAAAAGAGATACTGGCTTACATAATCAAAATAGTTCAAGATATCAGACATGATTTGATCAAGGCTTCAGCCCAGCATCTCTGGGCTTTTTTCCAGGTGTGCCTTGTAAATAACGTTTGTAATAGCTGCACAGTGTTTCATTAGTTGAATGTGCCATAGTTTAACCATTCCATTATTATTAGATTTTTTTTTTTTTTTGCGGCACCTGGGATTGAACTCACAACCTTTCGCTTGCCAGGCAGGTGCTTAGGCCGCTGAGCTAGATCCCTGGCCCATGTTTTGTTTTGAGACAGGGTCTCACTACGCCGTTCAGGCTGGCCTTGAGCTCACTTTGTAGCCCAGGCTGGTCTCGAACTCACAGCGATCCGCCTGTCTCAGCCTCCCGAGTGCTGGGATTACAGGTGTGAGCCACCACGCCCTGCTTCTATTATTAGATATTTTAAGATGTTTCCTTTTCTCCCCTCTACTATTTATATTAACATGTGGGTGATCATCTTTATTGTATCTACAGATGTTTTAGAGAAAGCAGTAAAATCTGATACCTGATTAGATCTATGAAAAAGAAAGAAGAGAAATAAGTGTGAAAGGGGTGTTTGTACATTGGCCTTGGTGAGTTTGAAAGAAGGGAGATTTGGACAAATGATAGGTTTGGGTTTGGCACGCAAAACTTCAAATCCATTTTTTTAAAGCTTTTTTTTTTTTTTTTTCCTGAGGTACCAGGGATTGAACTCATGACCTCACGCTTACCAGGCAGACACTTAGGCCACTGAGCTAAATTCCCAGCCCTTGTCTTTTTGAGACAGGGTCTCACTATGCCGTTCAGGCTGGCCTTGAGCTTGCAAGAATCCTCCTGCCTCAGCCTCCCAAATGCTGGGATTACAGGCGTGCACCACCAGGCCTGGCTTAAAGCTCTTTTGTTTAGCTTTTTATTACTTCTGCAGATCCCACCCCAACAAGCAACTACTAGATATAATTTATAATTATTTCTTGTCTTGTCTTTTAAAGATTTGTACTGATGATGCTTTTTTCCCCTTTTCTCATTATTTTCCGTCTCCCGTAGTCCCATTTGATTTGAACCTTTTCACTTAGATGCAGATTATAGATGTTGTTTTTCAGATTGAGCTAAGCAATCCATGACTACCACAGGTGAATAAGGTGAAGCTTTTAAGACAGCATCTTACCACAATAACCTGTCCCTATTAGCCCTGTATAGTTCTATTAAGAACGTAAAATTTCATATATTCTGAGTTAAAAAAAAAAAAACAAGATATTTTTCTATGCTATTACTTATAGCAAAGTAGAATTCATTAAAGTAGGATTTAGAATCTTTGGTTTGCAAGGTCCTGTCCAGTAGAATTAAATAATTCTAACTTAACGGTTTCGAGGTTTTGTTTTGAGACAGTCAAAAGTAGAAGACCTGGTGTCAGCTGAGCTGTGTTTCCCCTCGGTGGACTTCTTCTCAGTTGAAACACAAGCATCTGGGTGGGGGGTTGGTGTCGGACACCTGTCAGCTTATGAAGCTCAGTCCCGTGGTGCTAGAGCTGTCAGAGGGTGTCCTAAAAATAAAGATGGTCAGCAGTGGAGGGAAAGCTAACAAGATTAGTTGGATCTTTCTTTTTCTTCGTGAATTGCCTTGCGAAGTTTGGGTATTAGGTTCAAAACAACAAGTAAAGTGAATTTTTATAGTCTCAGACTGTTCTGTTTGCCAGAAAATGAGAGTTATTGCTCCTTTTTGAGGATTGACCTGAGTAAATAAGTCATTGGTAGATTTTTTTTTTCTCCTAAGTAGACATCAAAGGACCCAAGTTATTTTTTCCCCTTTTGGAATAAGCCTATTATCCTGAGGTCATTGTCCAAAACAGTCTCCATCTAAAATAACTCCATCCTCTCAGCTGCAGAAAATACAAAACTCTTACTACAAACCTAGCTATGTTATTGAAGTACTGGTCAGAAATAGTGTGCTCACGCCTGTAATCCCAACACTGGGGAAGCTGAGGCAGGAGGATTGCCAAGTGTTCAGGGCCAGCCTGAACTACATAGCAAGACCCTGTCTCAAAAAACAAAACAAAACAAAAAGTGTGGATAAGGGGAAGTAAAAAAGATCAAGATGCCATATGTATATGTATTAACTTTCCACAATGAATGTATTTAATATGTATCACAAACATATACTAAAAAGAAAATTTAAAAAAAAAAGGAAATTGCATGGATAAGAGTCTTTGGGGATCATATATACCAGCACGTGGAAGAAAGTCTATTTAGTGGTTACAAACATGGACTCTGGAATTGGTCAGACCTGGTTCTGATTTCCCTATTCCCTCTCCAATTTATCTGGCCTCTTTAAATGGACCTTGGATTTCTTCATCTGTAAAATGGGATAATACCTACCCATCTTACAGAGTAGTGATGACGAAATGACCTACTACATCATAAATTCTGGCATATGATAAGTATTTAATAATGTAAGTTGTGTTATTTATTAAAGAAGAGACTCATGCATTCCTCAGATACATGTGTGATAAAACTAGAGACTGCTCTGGAGGACATGGCCTAGGGATACATTCTTTATGAGAATGCATTCAACTTTAACTCATTTATGGAGCAAGCCTAGAAAGGAGAATGGAATGATCACCTCCACAGGTGTTGATGGGCCACTCCTCCAGGTTCTAAAGGGCAAGGTAAGACTAAGGGAATGAAGATAGAGGCCATGGTGTTCCAAGGAGAGTGAACGCAAGGGTTCGAGAGAACATGGACTATGAGGGGATTGCAGAGAGTTCCATCACAGTCAGGAAGAAGAACTTTTGTGGGAAAACGGGGAATTCAGAAGCTGGGCTGAAAATTGCACTTGATTCCTTAAGGGTAGGAAATAATCCAACGATTTTAAGCATAGAGATAATATCAGACTTCTATTCAAGGATGAAATTGTCCTAACAGTGTTAGAGGCAGGGAAATCAGTGAGGACATTATACTCTTCCATGTGGAAATGATACTAAGGTGACATGTGCTTAGGGGATGCAAGGAACTAGGCTAGTGTGAGCATATGGAAGTCTGACAAAGGCTGTGATACTATGAACTGGGGAAGGTAATAGGGGATGGAAAATACTTTTTAGAATATCCTGAGTTCCATTTGGTTATGGTTAAGTTTGAGCAAGATGTATAGAAAAAGAGATTCATTGGGCAGATGTGTACGTTGATTTGACCTAGAGCAGTGATGGCGAACCTTTCAGTGACAATAGCCCGCTGTGGCACAGATGCCATCTGTTTACCACCACTGACCTAGAGAGATTTGGATACATCTGCGTAGAAAATAAGCAATAATGAAAGTTTGTGTGGAGGTGGGCTTTTCTAAAGGGAGACTTTTAGAGTTAGAACAATACCAAAAAGAGAACCTTGAGGAATGCCAGACATTAAAGAGGAGCCAGTGGGATTAGTGCCATGGAATATTTCTGCTGTCCCTTCAGCCGAAAGAGGTCGTTGCACAGGAATATCTTAGGTTGACTTTTTGGTGTGCAATCACAATGTTGACTTCTTGATGCACACACCATATCAGCTCCGTCTTTGTATTGTTTAACTGGTTTGTTCTTGACAAGCTCAACAAAAATTGAGAGCTGTGATTTCATAAGAGTAAGACTTAGTAACACATTTGCAAGTGTAGTATAACATTCTTCACATTTGTCACACTTTTGAATTCCTGAAATAATAGTCAAACAGTACATCTATCATTGTCTTGTCTACGTCCATGTAATTTTCCAAAGTGGAAAAGATAGTCCAAAGAGAAAGCTTAGAAACAGATGTACTGTGAGTAGAAGTTAGAGTAGCCTATCCCTGTGATGGTCATAGAGGTGACCTGGGAGTTACATGTATTTATGGGTGAGGACTGGGGCATATGCTAACTTGAGAAGATAACCTCGGTGAGACACTGTGCTCAAAACCTTTGAGAAAGGGTCTCTTGGTTTTTAAAGTTAGCAGGCAATTTCTGCAACGGAAAATAACCTCCCATTCCCCCAAAACAGACAGACACAAGTGCTTTGTGACAAGAATAGATTATGTCCATAACAACTCACAGCTGAGCTTTTAAAAGGTTTTATACCTTTGGCAAGGCCAACTAGAGCACTCATTTTCCCTTCTCTTTTCTTTCATTATCCACCTCACATAGTTCTCATTTTTTCCCTATCCATCCCTGAGACACACTATTCTTCCTGTGCCCCTAAAATGAGAAAGCCCTTAGCCCTTCACTCTAGTGCTTTATTTGGCTGTCAGTATTTGTCACATTACTAGTTGGGTGAGCTGGGCTGGAGGTGGGGGGCTGTCCTGCCCTTTTGAAGATCAGCCCACACGCCATTGTACTTAGGTACCCACACAGGAGCAGAGGCAAGCTGACTGGATTCTAGAATGCAAAAGCATGATACTGTGGGTGGAGCGTGTTAATAGTTTTAGAATTTTTAAAGTCAAGACAAAGCCCATGGGCCTCATGGAACCAGGGAAGTAGACTTTACAACCAATGGAACTTTTGTGACTTTGGTCTGTTTTTCTTAACACTCAACAATTTTAAATGCTTATAATGTGCAGATTACTCACTGTTTTACATCTAGGTCAAGTCAACATGTTTAGAAATATCTGCTGCCTCCCATATTAGTATTTTATGCTTTATGTGTGTTCTGAGTAATTGATGGAGTAAGTGTGCATTCACAACAGGGATGATTTCACCCCCACGGGGGTGAAATTTGGTTATCAAATGGCTCAAAGGAATCTTTTTATGGGGAAATAGCTAGAATTGTTGAGTACATGTATATTTAACTTTATAAGAAGCTGTCAGGTGGTGTTTTGTTTTTGTGGTTTTTTTTGTGGCACCGGGGATTGAACTCATGACCTTGCGCTTGCCGGGCAGGCGCTTAGACCGCTAAGCTAGATCCCCAGCCCTAGGAATCTTTTTATGAAAAAATAAATACATGAGCCGGGCGTGGTGGCGCACACCTGTAATCCCAGCACTCAGGAGGCTGAGGCAGGAGGATCATTGCGAGTTCGAGACCAGCCTGGGCTACAAAATGAGTTCAAGGCCAGCCTGAACAGCATAGCGAGATGTCTCAAAAAGTAACTAAATAAAAATAAATAAATGAAGCCTGTGTTGTAACTCAGGTGTAGAGCACACACTTAGTGTGCAGGAGGCACTGGCTTCCACTCCCAGCACCACACCTCCCTAGCCCCCCCCCGCCCCAAAAAAGACCCAGACCAGCAAGGCTCCCGTGTTCAGGACCTATAGCACCCAAAGTAGATTCCCCTTTGAGGGGCTTAGTATACCCACTTCCTTTTTCATCTCTAAAACTGGCCTAAGGATGGTAAATGGTTTCATTGTCTAAAATACTAAAGGTACATTAAGTACTTTTAGGGTTGTTATGGCACAATATGTGTTTCTAATATTTAACAGGAATACCAATAATATCTTAGACAATATATTAAGAGCCTGGGCAGTGGCACACACCTCTGGTCCCAGCTATGTGAAAAGCTAAGGTAGAATGCTTGTTTGAGTCCTGAAGTTTGAGGGTAGCCTGGAAAACATAATGAAGACCCATCTTTTGGGGGAAGAAAAAAAACTCACATTTCTCCTGTATCAGTGAACGTAGAGATTGCGTTAACCACTTACCAGTCCAATTATTTAAATACAGGATGACCAAAACTTGGCATTTTTGCCGTTAATTTTCATAAGATAGTATAGCAGGAAATATAAAAACTACAGTTATGTTGCTTGTATTCAATATTACAGTCGGCTGAAATGACACCTGCCTGAGTGATGCTCAGGGCAAACAGGTAAGTGGTTAAATATGAAAATAAGCTGAAAAAAGGAGCAGAAAGAAATAATACTGACTTAATAAGTAAGCTTTATGAATAGAGTTGCTCAATTAGTAACAGACATTCAATGAACTTCACATATTTTGCTCATAAAATTATGCTTTTAGAGGGACTAAAGCTAATTTGGGAAGCATTTTTTTCCTTCCTAATTTGATAGGGAATTTATTTTCCTGCATGGACCTACTCCTCTTCCCTCTATGAGTTGTAGGATGGTTCCTCAATACATACTTAGAGTATGCATTTTCCTCATACTGCTGTTCAAGGTGCTCAGGTTTAGTACTTTGCAAGCAGATAACTCAGTGTAGTACCTGTGTAGTATGATAAACCTGAGTTGTGAAAGAAGTAATTTCTCCTGTTAAGCAAGGCAGTTGGTAAGAAACAGGTAGGATCTATACTGAGCTTGTTTTTTGTAGGGTTTTTTGTTGTTGTTCTTTGTTTTTTTGAGACAGGGTCTCACTATGCTGTTTAGGCTGGCCTTGACCTCAGTATGTAACCCAGGCTGCCCTTGAGTTTGTGGCAACCTTCCTGCCTCAGCCTCCCCATGCCCAGTTTATACTAACGTTTTAAGAATCAAGTGTCTGTGCCTGGTTTTCATAAGATGTCCCTCTCCATCTTCACCTATTTTTCTGTCCTTATGTCACTTGGGAAGAAACACTTATTTGAATCTTTGCTACCTCATACTTTTAGGGTTTTTTTTGCTTCCTTTTCTTCTTTAAAAGTAAGGAGGTTAGCAAAATGTTTTTGAAATGAGACTGCTGAATTCGAAGTAAATTGCAATTTCACTTCTTGTTAACTATGTTTGGAGTCAAGGCACTTGGCTTCTTTGAGTCCTGGTTTCTCCATCTATAAAATAAAAGTACCTTCTCCAAGAAGAGTTGTTTTTAATACACCTGTAAAGGTCACATAACGGGTACACAATATGTGTGCCTTTGTAAAATTCTCACTTGAAAGTAGAACAGAACGTAGCATATTGGGCTCTTTGCAAGGACTTTGTCTGGGGCTCAGAAACCGTGCGGCCAGAGGGAGAATGACAGGAGCCAGAGAGTTGATGGCACTAGGTTCGTGGATTTTTGGTTTTTGGTTTTTGGTACCATGAATCGAACTCACGACCTCACACTTGCCAGGCTGTTTTTTTGGGGTTTTTTTTCCCCTCTACTACTAGCTTTTGGGTCAGGCACTCTTTACTACACAGCTGCATGTGGTAATTTTGCCATCCTTTATGAGCTCATGCTGTGCTTGACCTCAGTTTCATTGGTAGAGGATTGTGCTTGTGTGGGTTCTTAAGGATAGTTCTGTGGAAGCTCTCTAAAATTGAGTCATTACCTTGCCCATGTTTGTGATTTTAGTTACTGGGTTTTATGATACGAAAAAGAATTGGAGAATCTCCTGAAATACCATCTGGTGGAGGAGGGGGTTAAATTACCAGGAATTGTTCCAAAACACATATAAAACTGGTCCCTGTTGTCCAGAATTGTCTTTCCAAGCAGTAGAGAGAGAGAGTGGGGGGCCGGGAGTGGCTGCAATCTGTTCAGAATGTATTTTGGAGATTTAACCTATTAAAGCACTTGCTTATTGTGAATAAAAGAAAAAAATCAGGCATAAACATTCATTGTGTAATAATCATTTATGTATTTGCATTCTCGGTTTACATTTGAGAAATAGTTTATCATTTCTTTTTAAGAGAAAAAGAATTAAAAGATGTTTGTGGTATACTGTTTCTTGAACAAAAGTTTTTCTTTGCAAGACAAGTCAAACCTGTATTGACTGCCCTTGAAAATACCAGTTAACAAATGAGGCTCCACTCCTCACAGTCAAATCTTTAGAGCAGACAGGTACTGTAATTAGAATATATTGAAGGGTCAGGGATATAGCTCAGTGGCACAGTGCCTGCCTGGCAAGCACAAGGTCCTGAGTTCGATTCCTGGTACCCAAAAAAAGGGAGAATATGTTGAGACAAACATGATAGTACCGTGAAAGTAAAACACAGTTCATGGAAATAGAGCAGAAGAGGTCCTTAAATAAGGTCTTGAGTTTGCCCTTTCAGGCAGCAGGAACAATGTCTTTTAACACCCTAGCAGTTGCGAAACCGCAGGTAGCTTTAGTGTTGTTGGACTTAAGAGTTCAAAGCAGAAAGAAACAGAAAGGTGAGTCTAGAGCAGTCATGATGAACCTTTTAGAGCTTTCAGTGATACAAAGAGCCTGCAGCGGCACATGTGCCATAGGTTTGCCACCAGTGGAGGGTTAGGTGAGGGCTAGATAGTGGAAAGCATCGCGTGTTCGATGCCAGGCTCCTTTGTGCTGAAAATACTGTTAATTTCCACCAAATGGTGGTGTTGTTTGCTGTAGTGGTGAGGTCTCTGAACAGGGTCTTCCCTACACTATAACTTGTTAGTTAATAGATTCACTACCCACACAGGTTAAGAACAGAGGTAGAAAATAACTTTTGTAAGTAAGTATTTAAACTAAAAATAGACCACAAGGCCTATTTAAATGAATTGATGCCAGATTGCATTTTACCTAAATTTTTAGAGGGGGAAAAATCTCTGTTAACTTTTTTTAAAAAAATTGTTACTGGAAGCCGGGCGTGGTGGCTCACGCCTGTAATCCCAGCACTCGGGAGGCTGAGACAGGCGGATCATTGTGAGTTCAGCACCAGCCTGGGCTACAAAGTGAGCTCAAGCCAGGCTGAATGGCATAGTGAGACCCTGTCTCAAAAACACCAGGGCTGGGGATCTAGTTCAGTGGCCTAAGCGCCTGCCTGGCAAGTGCAAGGTCGTGAGTTCAATCCCCGGTGCCACAAAAAAAAAAAAAATTGTTACTGGAGATAAAACCTAGGCCTTGCTCATACTAATTGTGAACTCTACTTCAGAGCCATAGCCCCTGACATTTTTATTAGAGGGTGTTTTGTTTTGTAGTCCAGGCTGGCCTCAAACTCAACTGCAATCCTCTTCCCTCAGTCTCAAGTGCTGGAATTACAGGTGTGCTCACCACACCTGGCTCTATTTTTGTTAGTTTTAAGATCTAATGCATGTTGCAAAAACTATTTATTATATTCAGGGCCTTCTTTTATTTATTTATCTGTCTGTTTCTTTTTTGTCTTTTTGAGACAGGGTCTTACTATGCAGTTCAGGCTGGCCTTGAGCTCACTTTGTAGCCCAGGCTGATCTTGAACTCACAGTGATCCTCCTGCCTCAGTCTCCAGAGTGCTGGGATTACAGGCGTACCCCACCACCACCAGCATTCAGGGCCTTCTTTTAAAAGGGAGGTGCTAAAACAATTAACAGGGTCTGTAAGTTCGAAGGGACGTCCCAATATGATGTGAGAATTCATTCACAGTAAAGAGTGTCCACATATTGCAAGTAGCGCCATATATTTGAGGAATTAATGACATGAGTCTGCTTTTCTTTTTCAGTAAATTTTATTCTTTCGGAGCAGTTTTAGATTTATAAATAAGTCTTAAGAGTTTCTGTGTACCCCACATGTAGTTTCTTCTGTTTTAATGTAGTATGGTATATTTACTATAATGAGTGAACCAGCATTACCTAACATACATACTTTGTTCACATTCCTTTAGTTTTCCCCCAGCCTTCTGTTCTAGGATCCCATGTAGAATGTCACATTTAGTCATCATGTCTCCTTAGACTCCTCTTGGCTCTGACAGTTCCGGCTTACACATTCATGGTGCTAATTCTGGTTACTGAATTCAGAACATTCTGAAGGGGGGAAGTGAAAGCAGAGAGACTGATTTAAGAAGCCACTGCCAAGAGTAGAGACATGGATAACTTGGGCTGGAGCCATAGCATCAGAACTGGAGAGAAGCGTTCTTTCTGGTTGGGAACATGTAAAGCTATTGAGACTGACTGGGAGAACTGAGGGCATGAGTATAGAGCCGCGATGGCAAACCTTTTAGAGCTTTCAGTGATGACAACTCAGTGTGACCATGTGCAGTTGGTGTGGCCCACGTGCTGTAGGTTCGCCACCACTGGTGTACAGTCACAAGAAAATAGCCCCAGGGGCACTTTAATGTTTAAATGTTAGTGAGGTAAGAAGAGACTGTTACATGCTGCCCATAGGATCGAGTGAAGCCAAGAAAAACACCTTTGGCTTCAGCAGCAAGAGCTGGCTGGGTATGGCGGCGCACACCTGTAATCACAGCACTCAAGAGGCCGAGGCAGGAGGATTGCTGCATGTTCAAAGCTAGTCTGGGTTACATACAATAGTAAGTTCAAGGCCAACCTGAATTATATACCAAGATCTTGTCTCAAAAAAATTTTTTTAATTAAAAAAAAAAAAACCTTTGTTGCATGGAAGGGATATTATAAAGGCCAATTGATATTATGCTGTAGTGGTAAACAGTAGTCATGTCTTTGTTGGTCACAGCATGGCTGATCATTGAGATGTGAGAAACTATTTACAGTGATGCCTTGGTTTATGAACTTAATTTGTTTTATGATTTTTGGGGAAGATGGCCATGGTTGTGTTTGTCCCCAGTGTGTAATTTGTGAATAGATGCAAAATTTTGTCATACACTTCTGAGAACCAAATTGTTTGCAAACAGTAACATTTGTGAACCAAGGTATTGCTGTGTAATATAAGGCAAGAGTGCAAACATTTTATGCCTGGTCACCCTTCTGTTCCAGCAGCATGGATATTTTCTTAGTACTTCGACCCACAAAGAAACATTGAATGGTACATGAGTTTCCCTTTAAATGCCATGTGAAATCAGGAAGTTGTTCTTGTAATCTGGAATTGAGGGTGACACACCAATTGTTTGCATTAACATATCCTATTATTTAGCATTTCTAGTCCCTCTCTTCTCTGCAGGTTGTGACGTTTTGTGTGGGATGAAAGTGCTGATTTTCCACAAGGAGCAGTGTGTAGGTGCTTAGAGAGATAAAACTATAGGCGGAGCAAGGGTAGGCTTGTCTTCTTTTGATGGGACAAGCCAAGAGCAGCCCCCGCCCCCAGGGCTCTTGGGATGTTTCTTCTGAGCCTGGTGCCCTGCAGCTGCCTGAAAGAAGCCCGGAGCACAGTAATTACTAGCAAGGCCCCCACTCCAGCAGTAAAAGGAGGGAAGGTAATTTAGTCTGTTAACAACAGATATATTTGTCTCCAATCTGGTGGAGGTAA
>RJWT010041523.1:0-12326 GCA_004365215.1 Cuniculus paca
CCCCCCCCCAAGAAAAAATGGGAAAAGGGAAAGCAACAAAATTTTGCCAAGCAAGATCAATTACTGCTTCAATTTCATAAGAGCAATTATGCTTTATCACCACACACACAGAATATAGAACTCTATTTACCAAGGACAAGCTGACTACTTTATACAGCTCTTTCTCCCACCTTCCTATGTTTATATATTTTGTTTCATATTGTTATAAATCCCTTGGATGTTGTCTTAGTCACTTCCCCGTTGTTGACACAATACTGAAATGCCCACCATTTAAGGAAGAGAGATATATTTTGGCTCAAAGCTTGAAGTTTTAGTCCACAGTCTGCAGAGTCAAGTGGGAAAGGCCATGGTGGAAGAGGCTGATATAGAGGAAAGCTGTTCACAGCACAGCGACCATGAAGCAGCAAGTGAAGGGAGCAGTCAGGAAGGACCGTCTACCCCTTTAGGACATGCCCCAGCCCCAGGGACCTGTCTCTTCCCAACCAGCCCCATCTTCCAACAGGATACTCAGCTGCTGAACTGGATGATTGATGAATCCAAGAGTAGTGTGCACCCATCATCCAATCACCCTCTAAAAGCCTCTTTTCTGAAAGTATGAGAATTCTGTAGGAAATTCCAGGTCCAAAGCTTAGCATATACAGCCTACTTTGAAACAAACTACTGATCCCCATCTGATAGGGACTGTTTTATAAATCCTACATTTGCTTTTTGGCCAAATTTGGCTCTGCTAAGACCCTTGGGTTGGATATTTCCTGAGAACCTGTGCTAGAGGTTAGATACTTTCTGAAATAGCCTCCCACAAACTCTATCTTAGCCTAGTTGTCTTAAGTCTTCTAAGGCCGAGGGTGATATTTAAGCCAGACAGTCAGAATGAGAGCCCTGCTGTGCTAGTTGTTTTGATTTTGAAAATCCACAGCATCATTTTAGACTCTGTAAATAGTAACTAATTTTATCATCTGTTTTACCACAGTGACAGTGATACGAGGCTGCCTGGACCAGAATGAAAGGTAGAATTGGGTTGTAAAACTAGATAGAGAAATAGCCTAATTGTATTTAAGGCATCAATCATAGATGTGGTCTAGATATCAATAATGCATCAATTTGTTTTCTAATCAATAAAAATGCTTAGAGGTGATGGAGTATTTTTTATCTTGAGAGAATTTTTATAAACATTGACTAATTTATTATTATTTAAAAGCCAATTAATTTTCACTACCTTGATGTAGGAATTGTAATTATGCCAGACGGGAAAAAGGAAACTAGAGAAAGAATCAAAAGAGAATTTTGTGTTCGATAGTCCTGCAATAAGGGGATATTTACTGTCCAATTTAAATACAGTAAAATCCAATCTTCAGGGAATATTTTTTGTAAGGCATTGTTACAAATACTATTCATTCTCATGTTTATTTCTTCTCTCCCTTCATTGTTCATTTATTCAACTCATCTCTTTAACAAGTGCTTTGTGAGCCCTATGATAAATATTAAAAATGAAAAGTTGAGTGAAATATATCAGCAATTTTTCAGAAAAAATAATGTAAGCAAATAATTGCAGCATGACTTTCTAGCAACTATGGGAAAAAGCAGCAAGCCACCAAGTGTAACTGGTTAGTTGAGAGCAGTAAAAGCTTCCTGGATTAGATGTTGCTTCCATTGAACCTTGAAGGATGACTGGCATTTATCATACAGATGTGGTGGCAAAAGATGACACAGACAGAAGAGGCATGATGCTGAAATTTCAGATAAATTAAATCACACAAATTCTTAAGGAGACACAAGAAATTCTTCAGGGATAGGCATAGGTCAAAAATATAAAGTTAGACTATGGTAGCATATGATTAGACACTAAGCCTAAAGACCAGTGGGTTTCTTATTGAAATTATTAGTTTTGAGTCCACTCAGAAGTTTGAGTTCAATAGTTTGGAGTAATAATGGGGAATTTGTGAAGTAAACAAGTTTCCACCCATGCAAATGATCTTTGGCCATGCTTTGGGAAATTCATATAGGAGATAGTGAGGTATTAAAAGAAGTTAGGTAAGGGAATGACACAACCAAATGTATGTTTTTGAAAAATAGCTCTAATAATAATGAAGAAGATGGGTTGGAAGAAACTATAAGTGGGGCAAAAATTGGGAGGGAAGACTGAAGGCTACGCCAGCTGTTCAGGCAAAGGAGGAAGGTTTGATCTAAAGAAACTGAGAGAGTTAAAATAGGATAGATTACCTTGAGAGACATTTAGGGACAAATGATTGAAATGTAATGGAAGAGCAGGCTAAGGGAAGGATTTAGGATCACTCCTTAGTTTTGATCTGAGTGACAAAGCATTCCAGAGAGGAGAAAACATTCCCAGTTCTACTTACTCCATCCATAAGCTTGGAAAAAAGAAATCTGTTTTCTAAACCTAGGCTGAATTTACAATTTGTGTAAAGCAGAGGTACTGGCCACAGTGGGCTATAATTGCAACATTTGAATAGGAAATATGGAAACATTCTATTTGTTCAGTTTAAGAAAGGAGAAACCATAATCAAGGAGATCCTCAGTTGGTTGTTAGGCTTGCCCTTGGGTAGTTACTGTAATTATTATAATAAACAATGGAGAAAAAGTCAAATATCAGAAATATTTCAAAAGAAGAATCGACATGATTTTGTGACTAGTTACAGGTGGTTCATGAAAGATATGAAATATAAAACTAATATGTCAAGACAAATATTGCAAAGAATGTTGAAGTTGGTTATGAACAAAAGTAATTGGTAAGGAGAATGATTGGGGGTAGGGGAGTAGTTGGGTTTACTTTTTGAAATAATAACATGGAGTTGATAGTGGCATTTTCAAGGGAATGAAGATTCATTGGGCACTTAAAGTTTCTGAACTGTAACTCAGTTGGGAAATTTGTATATGATGGTCTGAGCCCTGAATCCTGATATGGCTTTGGGATGAGATCCGGAATCTATCATCAGTTACTGCCCAATGACCAGCAGGTTTGTGGGTTTATCAGTGGGCCCTGGTCTTTACTACACTGGATAACTTGCTTCCTCTTCATCTTCATGCAATGTTAAAATAAAAATAGTGTAGAATATTAATCAAGATTATGTCTATAACATTGGAGATGAGCCATTTCTTATTTTTATATAGGAAGTCAGTAGCTCAAAGTTCTGTTTCTTTTGTATTCCATCAGCAGCCATGATAGGATAAATATTTTTAAAAAGATCTGGAAGTTTAGATGAGTTCTTCAAGGTAAAAGATATCCTCAAACCTACAGGGATAAACCTCAAATGATTTTCTGTTTCAAATAAAAGAAAGGGTATAGAGACTTATCTAGGCACAAGTCTTTCAGAGTACACTTATATAAGAATACAAATACGGTTTTAACCACTTCCAATTTCTTATTTTTAAAAAATCACATTCATCTTAATGCCAGGTTAAAACATCTATCCTATATAGATTGAAAATGATAAAAGAATGCCACCAGGATTTCATTACTGATTAGGAGACTTTGGACAATATTATAGGAAAAGGCTATTTCATTGTTACCTTGTGTTTTTATTTTAGAAGGAAACATTCTCTTTCAAGCCTGTGAAATATTTACAGTGCCAACATACATTTGTACTTTGGATTTGCTTGTGATAAAATCTTCTCTACTGAATTCCAATTATTCTTTCCAGACTATTTTGAGTGAAACGTAAATCTGTTTCATGCTCTTCATGTTTCTAAAGTGGTTTCTACCAATTTATTTCGATACAAATTAGGGCTTTTGACCTAAATGTGCTGTGGTACTATAACTTTAGCTACTTCAGACAACCAGGAGACAATTGTTAATGCTTCGATCAGTTGGTTAAAATAAGTTAGTATAGATTTTTAAACTTACTGTTGTCTCTCTGAAGAATTACTCTGTGTTAGCTATGAAAGGACTTTCTAAAAACACTTAGCAGCGAGCAAGTGTCTCCTGTTTATTTTCTGATGACATTTTGATCTGAATGGGAACTCTGTCTCCTGGCAAGGACTGTTATGGTTGGGATCCAGAATGTCCCCTAAAAGGCATATTGTGTTGAAAGTGTGATTGCCAGCCGATGGGCTTTAGGGAGGTGATTGGATCATGAGGACTCAAACTTCAAGTGGATGAATCCACTGATGAGTTCACTAGTTGGACATGTTTTTTAGGAACTAGGGCCTAACTTGAAGAGGCAGGTATGAGTGTAGTTTTGAAGATATATTTTGTTTTCGGCCCCTTCCTTTCTTGATCTTCCTGCAGCTTGGTTGCTATGAGGTGAGCAGATTTCTTCTACTCTGACTTCTGCCATGATATTTCTGTTCTCTGACAGGTCCAAAGTAATGGACCTAACCAACCATGGAATGAAACCTCTAAAATCATAAACCCAAATAAACATTTTCTTCTTTAACCTGTTTCTGTAGAGTATTTTGCCACAGCAATGAAAGCTGGGACCTTGGCTTCCTGTCTATAATCATGGACTTCTATGCAGACTTTTTTTTGTGTATAAAGTAATATTCAGAACAAACCCTTAATATGATGAAAAAGTAATGATTAGAATATCTAGTTTCACATTTCCTATTGCAGCATATACCACAACGATTTTATATATATATATATATATATATATATATATATATATAAAATGGAGTACTACTGTAACAAATTTATATGCATGGTCTCATTTGTACATTATCTTGGTGCCAGATACCTTTAATCATATCAGTGATAAAGTAGGGAATTTATCTTCCAGGTATTTCCCATATGCTTTACGGCAATCCTCTTTACCAGCTGATTACAAATGCACACTCTCACATTAATCATTAGGCCATTACTTTCAATAACTTTGATGTCTTGTCACTGCATGTCAAGTACATAAAACAATAGTGATGACTGCTTAATATAAGAAACATGCTGCTAACCACATCTTATGGACTGTGTCTGACTTAACCTTACAGTCATGAATTTAGATTGGAGGTTCTCAGTATTTGAAAAAGAAGTAATAGGTTACCTGCTTGTAACTGGATGCAAAATGACCAGACTTAATAGTATCATGTTTTATATTTATGTTTATATATAAATTTAGAACAGAATGGAATAATTTCCTGTAATAATTATATATAGTTATATATATATATATAACTATGTATATATAATTTTCCATGAAATACAGGAAATTATTCCATCCTGTTCTCAATGAATGTATAAATATGAATCTAATTAATTTGTCTAATACCAGAATATTTTGTTGACTTATATTCTGTCAAAGTAAGATCTCACATAGCTTTCATCTTTATTTCAAGTTTTATCTGTTGTCTGTTGTGCACTTATTGTTCTGGCTGAAGCATTCATAGTAATTGTTT
The DNA here is from genome assembly GCA_004365215.1 of Cuniculus paca. Classification (NCBI taxonomy): domain Eukaryota; kingdom Metazoa; phylum Chordata; class Mammalia; order Rodentia; family Cuniculidae; genus Cuniculus; species Cuniculus paca. The sequence goes on from RJWT010041523.1 coordinate 5,347, forward strand.
CACAAATCTCTTGTATTCAAAAACCCTGATTGCCCAAGAAATATTACAAAGAATCACCAAATAGGATCACATCAAATTAAAGTTTTTGCACAGCAAAGGAACCCATCAACAGAGAGAAGAGACAACCCATAGACTAGGAAAAAATTTTGCCATCTACTCCTTAGACAAAGGACTAATATCTAGAATATATAAATAATTAAAAATAATTAGACACTTCAAATTTAAAGACTCAATTAAAAAAATGGGCATCTGAAATGAATAGACACTTCTCAGATGAAGAAATACAAACAGCAAATAAATACATGAAAAAATGTTCAATATCGCTGGTCACTCTATAAATGAAATGAAAATAACACTGAGATTCCATCAAGTCAAGAAATCAATCAATTAAAAAATGCTGGTGAAGTTGTGGAAAAATAAAGAACCATTTTCTATTGTTGGTAGGAATGTAAATTGGTGCAACCATCACGAAATTCAGTGTGGTGATTCCTCAGAAAAATAAAACTAGAGGTTCCATTCGACGCAGGTATTCTCTGTCTAGGTATTTTTCCAAAAGAATTAAGGTCATCATAGCACAGTAATATAGGCACATCCATGTCTGTAGCAGCACAATCTATAATAGCTAAATCTTGGAAATAGCCCATATGTCCATCAACAGATGAATTGCTAAAGAAAATATGGTATTTATATATAATGAAGTACAACTTTACCATGAAGGATAAATGAGACTTTTTTAGGTAAATGGATGCATCTGAAAACCATAAATGAAAAAAATCAGACAAATGAGTTTAAATATCACATTATTTCTCCTGCATGAGACACCCAAAGTGTAAATAAAGGGCAACATAGAGGACTTATATTGGGAAATGAGAAGAGCTTGTTCAAATGGGAAGGAGAAGAAGGAGAGGGAGAAGGGAAGGAAGGGAAAGAATATTTAAGAGATGGGGGAGGGAGAGAGAGGAAGAGGAGAATCAAAGGAAAAAGTGGAAACAGAGCTTTTGTAAATTAGGAAGGGAAGGAGGGTTGAAGGGTAAGGAGGGGAGTGGGTAAAAAGAATTAAAATATATTATTTATGTGCAGATACAAATTCCCCATGATAAATGTGGTCATTATGTACAGCAAACATGTGCTAGAGAAAAAAATAAAAAATAAAAAACCTCTTATTTCAGACAAAAAATATGCCCTACCCATTCAAGTCACTGATTCTATTCACATCAATTTCAACATTCCACTTTTTTAAAAAATCCAAAGATTTATTCTCATTAAGCTAACATAATGAATTGGTTTTATTTTAAGAGTCCTTTTGAAAGAATCACTTCATAGGGGTTTGTGTATATAGCATGATGAATAAAGAAGAAATATATCTACATTGAGCTCTGGGTAGTTAGGTAAGTTTGCTCATGATTAAGTAACTGGTTTTCACTCAATAGTCTTATATCATATTCAGAACTATTCAAGTTTTTTATCTTAGAAATTGTATATTCTATAGCTCTCAAATTTTCTAAGCTTTGCATAATAATTGAAATAATAAAGTTTGGTACAAGAAAACTATAGTCTATGTAGTTGCAAAGTAATGATAGGATTTTAGGCAGTAATCAGTTAACTAACAAAGAACAACCAAGTCATGATTGACAGCAAAATAAGATATGATTTATTTTATTCTTAAAATTTGCTCTGAGAATAATTCTAAAGTAGAACTTGAAAAAAAAACTAAGGCAATGAAAACATTGCAATAAACATGTACATACTCCCTGGGTTTTACTTTGAAGAAAAGCACACATTTGCATTAACAATTTTTTTTAAGAAATCCTAAAAAGGTTATGAAGAAGAACCATAGCATTTAAGACATTTGAAGGTGATTTCTTCTGTTATAGGCCATAAGGATTATACATGTAAGGAAGCGTTTTGACAGTTGCTAGGATGACCAGAGTAGAGGACAGCAGGACACGCATTTCCAGAGTTAGAATTAGAGGTAGTACCTGCATGAAAATCAGAAAAAGGAAAATGCCAGGTACTTCACTTTGATAAACTCTCCTTGAGACATTTTTGTAGGAAATTAAAATTAATTAATTTATTTCTGAAATGTTAGGTTGAGATGTGTTGCAAAGGATCTAATTCTAAATCTTCCGAGCTTTTTGTCATCTACCAAGTTCAAGATCATCTTTTTCCTTGAGTCTACTAGCACCAATATCTCTTTTACTCATAATTATTTATTATTTGAAGTCTTTTGACATTAGTTATCACCTCATAGGTACGTTATTTCACCAACTAGATTGTGAATTCTTCAAAGGAAGAACCATTTTATCTTTCTTTGGAAGGTACGTATTTAACATCTAGCTAAATTTTTGGCATATGGCAGTTACGCACACACCCCGCACCTTGAAGAGAAAAGAATGTGTGGATAAAAACTGTCTTTTCCTTGGTGGCAGAAAGTTACCAGTTTTGCAGAATCCGTCTACATAGCATGATCCTTACCTGGTCCTCTCCAAATCAAGTGCTGAAACAAATAAAGTATTATATGGTAAAGGGAAAAAAGATTACTGACTTAGATTTATATTCCAAATTCTAATTCCAGTTATATTATTGGCTTTCTTTTGGATTGAGGCTTATTGGATTCTGCTCTGCTGTCTCACTTGTAAAACTGGGTTATTATCATCTGTCTTTTATTTCAAAAGAACTTTCTCAAATTTAGTGCTGATGAGCAATGAAGAAAGTAAAGTACTTTAATAAGAGATGGGTAAGCATAACCCTGAGAAGGTACAGAAGGGATTGTACCCTGTGAAATTACTTCTGGGGTCACAGCAAACTTGGCTTTCATGGTTTTATTATTTTAAATGATAAACAGTAAAAGCTCAGCAAATAGTGACAGTAGCTTCAAATCAAAGGCTAATCTTTAATCCAACACAGTGGGAAAGAACATTTGAGCACGCTCTGGTCTGTTAAGCCACAGCACAAAGACAGCAGTCATAAAAATACATACACTGAAAGGAATGATAACAATTAACCTCTCTGGATGGCAGTTTCTTCACCTGTAAAATAAGAGTGATAGAGCAGCAACCTTGGAACACCCTTTTGGTTCCAAGTTTCTAGAACTCCTTAGCTCCTCAATCATTTCTGCTAGAGAAATAAGGGAAAGTCTAATTTTGATCTTCACTGGTAGGATGGCAGAGCTATCTTACATGGTCTGGTGAAAACATGCTGTTAAATTCCAAGCAGTTTCACAAGCTTGCTAGCATCCTATTAGTAGCTGGAAACCAGCAAGATGCACCATAAAAATCAATAATTCTATAAATCAAAATCTTTCTCCAAGAATTGGTTGGTAAGGTTTTAGCAAGCTGAATGTGATGGAACTGCATGTAATCCCAGCACTCTGGGAGGCTGAGGCAGGAGGATCCCAAGTATGAGCCTAGCCAAGCTAATTTAACAAGACTCTATCTCAAAATAAAAAAAAAATTAAAAAGGGCTGAAGATGTAGCTCAGTGCAAAAACCCTGGGTTCAATCCCCAGTACTGTACCAGCCAGTCACTGGTCCTAATTGATCATGCTATCCTGAGTTGGGGCAGGTAATAGATTTACTCTCTGAAAGTTAGAGACATCTTAAATGCCACTTTAAGTGGCAGAGTGTAAATGTCAGCTAACAATGGCTGTTTGGATATCCATGAAAGCCAAGGGACTGTGGTCAAAATCAACAGGCAATTAGGAATGGGAGGTGGACCACTGGCTTAAATGATTGCCAGACACAGACATGAGCTAGAGGCTAGGGTGCTAGTTTTGGGGTGCCCTGTGTATATTGGGCAGAACACAGTAAGTATAAACTCGCTAGTTGAAACTAGCATCCCCAGTCTCTAGCTCATGTCTAATCACTAAGTAATTATGTTCAGATAAAAATATAGATTCTGTTGTTACTCATCTGGGTACAGGATGATAATTCTTAAATATATTTAAAAATTAATGAATCAGGTTAGCACGTATTGTTGGTATTAACCAAAGCTGTTGGTGAGGGCAACCCTGCCTTTTTGTTATTGAGCTTGTTAACACTTGGCTTGGTAACAAACAACCAACTCAATCACCAGCTTTTATGAACTTGGAAATGGTGAGAACATCAGCGTTTGAAACTGGCAAATCTTAAACTATGCAGTAGTCCATTCATTAGCACAATGACAAATTAGTTCCACTTTCAGGCTAAAAGTTTGACCTGTTTATGTTCACCCACAATTTATCTCTTGGTACTGGATCTACTTCAATTTTCTTTTCATACTTTAAATTTTCCTCTTCATTAGTTGACATTTACACTTTGCCACTTAAAGTGTTATTTAAGATGTCTCTAACTTTCAGAGAACAAATCCATGTCCTCCTTTTCAAAGATTCTGATTTTAATTAAACCTATTTTCTTCTTTGATATTTCCATTGATTATAAGAGGAGATTGATAGCTGAAAGACTCTATCCCAATATGAGCATGTAATTCTAATGTACTTTCGACTTTCAAGGAACTACATCTTTTACAAATTGCTTAGTAATGCGATATAATTAAAATATAAATGTGAATTTGATTTGCAGCAAGACTTCAACATGTTGCTTGCCACACTTAGTAAGATTATGATGTTTTCCTTAATATCTTTCTTTATGGTCAAATTATATCATTTTTCATATTTCCCTACAAGTTATATTATTTTACTGTTATAGATACTTGAATTTCAATTCAAAAATCTTAGACCATTACATTTTCATGTGGAAAGAGTTCAAGTCAGTAGCAATTACCATAACTGAGTTTTGATGTATTCTTGCCACATTCTAGATCTTGTGCTAAATCTTGGACAAATGTTATTTTATTTAATCTGCATAGCAACTAAGTGAGGCAGATACTTGCTATGGATTGAACTGTGCACCCCACAAAATTATATCTTGGACCCCTAATATCCTGTACTACCCTAGACTATAACTATTTGGAGATAGAGATTTTAAAGAGGTAATTGGGGCAAAATTAGATCGTATGGGTGGCTTCTAATCAAATATGACTGATGTCCTCATAAGAAAATGAGATTAGGACATAGACAACACACAGTCAGATGACCATATGAAGACAGAAAGAGAAAGTAACTATCTCTAAAATAAGGACAGAGGCCTCAGAATGAAATCAATTTGCTGACACTTTGACCTCAAATTTATAGCCTTCAGGTTTACAAGAAAATAAATTTTTGTTGTATGAAACCACAGTCTGTGCTATTTTGCTATGATAACTCTAATAAACCTATTTTCTTGTGGCAACTACTAGCAGACCTATAATTTTTTTCTAATTTATGTACAAATAATCTGAGGTTTAAGAAATTAGACAAAGTATGTAAGGTCACATAGGCAGTAAGTAGTTGAATTGATACAAACTCATGTTACTCATTAAGCAACTATGTCTTTATGACATACAATATATCATGAATTACTATAGCCAACGACACACAAATGAAAAAAAATGCCAAAGTGGAAGAGGATTAGCATTCCAAATTTTAGGAAAGTCCAGTAGTCTCTGCTTCAAATTAAACATTGTATGAAAACATGCTGTCTGCAGCGAGCGGCAGCAGGAGTGCACTCAAGAGTCCTGCTGTGTCTGTCCTAAAGTTATACAATGCATTTTTATTTCTAAAATTTTTATTTTATGAACAAAAGGAACAACATTTCAGAATAAAATAGTAAGACAACAACAATAGTTAATCATGGGGTATTGCTATCTTCAAAGTACTTGGAGAGAAAGAGAGAAAGCTTGAACAAGCTTGAAGAGAGATAAATAAGAAGTAGGGAGAAATTCAAAATGCTTCCCAAAATTACATATTCCATTGTTTCAAAATATTTTTATATATGCTAATTTGTTTCATGTAAACTACTAGTTTATCTTAGTTCATTGAAAAGAAATTTCTGGGTTGTTAACCATTTGTTTCCTTTTCTGTAAGAATCTCTTTGTTCATGTTACAGTGTGTTTTTATGGCCCACACTGGGCCAAGATGCTTCTGTTGTAGACCAAAGACCTTTCCCTAGAGTTTGTACTGAGAAACTGAAGTCCACAAACAAATAGTAAGAAGGAGGAGGAGGAAGAGGAGAGAAGAAAAAGAAGAGGAAGAGAGTAAGGAAGAAGAGGAAGGAAGGGAAGGAAGCAGCAGAGGAAAGAAGAGGAGAAAGAGAAAACTCTCAAATAAGGTTGGCAAATTTCCTTTTTCCCTTCTTTGAGGCTTTTCCTTGTGTAAGGCATGTTGAAATTTCTAAAATAATGACTTTAACTTTGTCTAATCCTATATTCAGTAACTTAAATGATCATAAGTTCCTTATCTTCAGTACACATTTAAAAAATTCCATTGAAGTAATAGGCTCTTCCAACAAAGAAGATATTAATGGTAAATTCTATATTTCACAATTATTTGTGGTGAATTTTAAAAACTGGAAATCAACAAAATTTACATCATTATTTTAAAATATCATAGATTTTGAGTACGTATGTTCAATCTAGATTAAGACTTTTTAAAGAACAGTTTAAAGGTGTGTTATGGTTTGTAGTCATAGAAGCAGCTAAATCAAGCATTTGTGATTGATTCTTTGTCTAGTACTGGGATTGGCAGCGTGAGTTCTGCACCCACCCAGGGGTGGAGCTGACATACAATGTAAGGTCGAGAAGGAAGCATTTTTTTCCTTTTTTTTGGCGCGGTTCACTCTTGTCAGATGCAGCTGCCATGAAAGGCTGCCCCTCAGCCATGCCACCCTGCCTTGGAACCAGCAGAGCATGGACTAAAACCCCCAAAACTGTAAGAAATAAACCTCTCCTTCCTTCACTTTGGGCATCAGGTGTTTTGTCTCAATGAGAGAAAAGTAACCAAGACAAGATGGGAAAATATTCAGAAAACTAGGGCTGGGGATTTTGCTCAGTGGCCTAAGTGCTTGCCTGGCAAGTGAGAAATTATAAATTCAACCCCCAGTGCCAAAAAAAAAAAAGATGTGGCTT
>RJWT010041524.1:0-12266 GCA_004365215.1 Cuniculus paca
ATTTGCACATCTAACTTTGTAAAATCAATTGAAAATATGTCTGTGTGGATCTTTTCTTAGACTCTCTTTTGTGTTTAATTGATCTTCATATCTATTTCAGTTCTGTGCTAACATGATTACTGTATGTTTTTAAGCTTATTTGAACATTGCTTGGCTAATATCTGTCCTCCATATGTCCATATAAAATTTCACATCTGCTTATCGATGTCTTCAAACACTATGCTATTATTATTAAGATTACATTGAGTCTATATATCAACTGAGAAAACCATTGCTTTAACAATATTGCGTTTTCAAATTCACAAACTCTACTTAGATCTTTTTATTTATTTCTATGTAACTTAATTACATTCAGCAATATTTTACTGTTTTAACATTTAGTTTAGAGTTATAACTGTATCTATTTTATCAGTGTTATTATCAAAGTATTGGTGTTTTCTATCACTTTGTCAATGCTAATATTTCAACATGCATTCATTTTCTTATTGACCTTTTATCCTGAACCAACTGAATTATTACTATACAGTTGTTTTCCCCACCGATTATTTAACATTATCTGGTTTTTTTTCCTTTTCTCATGCACAAACATAAACATAATTACAATGATATTTTATTTTTTTCTCTCATTATAATTTTGTTTTGCTTACATTACTTCATTGACCAAGACTTCACTAGAAACAGCAAAAGTGAACATCACTGTTTTCTTTGACATTTGAGGAAGGATTCAAATGTTCAGTGTGAAGAACATGGCAAACATGATTCTCAGATACTATCAGGTTGAAAAGTTTCCTTCCATTCCTAGTTTACTAGAATTTTGCATAATTTATACACGTTTGATTTTGTAAAACATTTTCTTTGTCAACTAAGATGACCTTTTTAGTCTGATCATCACGTTTTACACTAAGCAGAGTTTTATTGTTGTTGCTGCTATTGTTGTTGTTTTTGAGACAGGATCTCACAGGATCAGGTTGGTCTTGAACTCGCTGTGTAGCACAGACTGGCCTCAAACTTATAGAGATCCTCTTGCCTGTCTCCAGAGTGCTAGGATTACAGTTTTGTGCCACCCTGCCTGGCTTGATCAGTTTTTAAATAGTAATTATATCTCTAAAGTAACTGAGTACTTGTTCTATTAGCTATTGACAAAGAAGTGTTGAAATCCTTCACTATGCTTTAACTGGTGTTAGTATTATTTCATAAAATATATGCAGTGCTGTTGCTTATTTATTTAGAATCATCCTGTTTTTTATGTGTTGAATTCTAGTTTTGAAGACTAAGTTTTACTATGATGCCGAGGCTTATCTCAAATTCTTAGTCTCATGTAATCTGCTTACTCAGCCACCAGAGTAACTGAGACTACAATGCACATAATAACATCCAGCTTGAATTTCTTATCATTATGATGTATTAGTCTTCATCTATGGTAATATTTCTTAGTTACAGATAGTACCAAACTTTGTGTTCTACAATTTACTACTCATTGACTCTCCAGTGGCCTTCAAGCAGTATTCACTCCTTAGAAACCCTATTGCTAATATTGAATTTAGTAGAGACATGTGTTGTTGAATACTGGAATCAATAAACTATATAAGAAATTAAATATCTTGCTATAAAACAGGTTCTACATTGTACCATTTGGTAACATTTAGTTAAGCTAGACTATGTTATGGTATTTGGTAGGGTAGGTACATTCAATGCCACTTAAATGTCATTTAACATATTGACATTTTTCAAATTATGGTGGGTTTACATAGATCTAAACCAGTTGCTAGTTACAGGATATCTGTGGTTAGTATTTCAATTTGTGTTATGGATAGATCAAGAGTAAAATAGAAACATTTATATAGTTCACTTTTAACCTAACTATGTAACTACACAGAAAAATTTGTGTTCAGTTTTATCTCTCCAGTGTGACAGTATCAGAATTTTAATACAGATTTTAACAGCATTTACTTCTACAGACTTGATTCTGACTTTTTCTACTCTTGTTTCATGAATCATAATTAGTTTATAAATGTTTTCATGCTTGGAGTAGGATTTGCAGCTCACAACATCAATTTTTTGCAATCTGTCCTTAAAGAATCATGTATTATTTCATAAATCATATAAGAAATGTATAAAAATATATTCACTTATTTGGCCCTACCTTTTGTGACATACTAGTATGTATTTTGGCCTCAAGATTGATGGACTCTTAACATTTCTACACCTTTTCCTTAATATGAACTCTAAATTTTTCATTCAAACTCCAGGATTTCTTAGACAAAAAATGACTTGATATTTTTTACTATTTCACCCTTTAAAAATATGCTCCCATTCCACTTTAATAATATAGAAGTTCTCTCTTTGATTTTCTTATAGCATATTTAGTATAAGTGGTGTTCTCATCTCCATGTTAAGGATAAGACTTCTACTGTTTTCTTCATAAACTTTTTTCTGGAAGGAAGGAAGGAAGAAGGAAGGGAAGGAAAGAAGGAAGGAAATATGCTTTTCTATCCTCCAACCCCCAGTAGAGAAGAATTTTTGCTTTTCTACATTTCTTGGTTACTTTTCTCTCATTGCTGAGACAAAATGCCTGAGGCCCAATATGAAAGAAGGAAAGGTTTATCTAGATTACAGTTTTTGAAGGTTTCAATCCATACTCAGCTGGTTTCAAGACAGGGTGGCCTGGCTAAGTGTTAACCATTCATGGTGGTCACAAGTGACAAGGGCAAAGCAGGAAAAGGGAAAAGCATGCTTCCTTTCCTCCTTTATATTGTATGTAAGCAACACCCACTTGCGTGTAACACTCACACCCATAATCCATCATTAGACTATAAGTCATTCACGAACTCTAGAAGCCTGCCTCTCTATGACTGCATGAGGTTTTGGGGGGCATCCAGATTCAAACCATAATACCACCCTTAGATTTCTGAGGCAAGACAGTTTGTCACCTCTTCCTCAGTAACTAAAAAGCTTTTTATTTCATTTGAGAAGTGAATCTGACAATGATGTGCCTCCTTCTATGTAGGCATGAGTGATGAGTCATTGTTTCCCCGACTTGGACACTGAGGGTGATTTTTTTCTGTTTCCTGCCCTGCCCACCATCCTTTCTTATAAAAAAGTTGAAGGAGACACTTGATGATAAACTTGTGAATTTACTCCCAATCAAGTACCCTTATGTCTGAGGGCATCAATTTTTTTTGTCAGTAGTTCTCAATAGGGAATAGTATCTTTTTTATATTCCAGAAAATTCTGGCAATGACCAGAGATATTTTTCACTCTTTATTTGGAAGTTATTATTGGCGTCTAATGAGTAGATGCCAAGTAATCTTATAGGTATTCTCCACTATATAGGACAGTCTCCCATAACATAGAATTATCTAGTGTAAACTGTAAATAGGTTCACATCAGTTTTAAATTGATGTGATATTTCAATATCAGGGCTACAGATGATCACTCAAATTTTAGAGCTTTTTTTGTGATTACCTTCCAAAGTAGTTCATTTTACCTTTCATGTCATAGTCCATCTCCCCTCAGAGAATCTTGTCACTCTTTGAACAGCACTTGGCTTGGATTTCTTCTATACAGAGTCATGGCACACAAAGATCTCAAATAGGAATTTGAGATTCTCTAAGTTAATGTACAATTATAAGTTATAGGTATCCCTTGAAGAATTTGAAATGTTATAAAAATAGAGAAAGCCCTAAGCATCAAATATGCATATCAATGTTTACAGCTCCAGACTCATAATAGCTAAATCTTGGAAGCATCCTACATGTCCATCAACAGATAAATGTATAAAGAAAATGTGGTATTTGCACACAGTGGAGAGCTATCTGATGTGAAGGAAAAACTTCAATTGTTTGTCAGAAAATAGATTCATTTTGGGACCATAATGTTAAGTGAAATAAATCAAACATACAACTTGAACTATTTCATGACTTCTCTGGTATGAGAAACCCAAAGTATAAGTAAATTATACAACAGAATAAAAGATAAATAATAGAAAACTGAAAAGAGATATTTTGTAAAAAGATAAGAGGACAAAGAGATGGAGGTAGGAGGCAGGGGTGAGAATGGAAGGTAATGAAAAAAAGAATTAACATGTGTTAATAACAAGTATCAACTCCTTATGAAAAATGTAATCATTTTGTATTGCAAATGTGTACTAATAAAAATTAACATTAATAAAACAGTTAAAAATATTCCAATATATTTATTCACCAGTCACTACAAATAACTCTTGAAGGAAATATATAAGTGCAGCAAAGATATAGAATCTGAATTAGATTCAAATAAGAGAAAATCCCTGCTCCTAGAACAGAGGTTCAATGCACTGGCTGTTAAAGTAGGGGTCTGTGCTGTCTTATGAGTATGTGGGCTGAGACAGTGCTTGGAGCAGAGCAAAAGCTAAAATGGTTCACTGAATTTAACAGTATAATAGTTCAGCCACTAACTAATTGTACATGCTAGCTGAATTAAACTATTTACGATTAAATTTATTTAAGATAAAAGTCTTAAAAGTAAAGCATTTGAATGGACCAGTGGTTTTCCAAATGACTATTTGTTAAATAAACTGATTTGTAGCTCCAACTAGAAATACCCTTATTCACTAGCTCTATGGCTGAGTCAAAGAATCTTCTTTGATAATATGGAGAAAGATGCATGAGGATTAAGTTTTGAATCCATTTTCTGTTCCTAGAGACACAATGATACACAATGAGCAAAAAGTAAAAGGCATTTATTTCTGTACATGGTTTCAGGCAAAGATTGAGGTTCACATTTGAGAACGGCATTCTTGTTGGCAGAACCATAAAGCAGCACAAGGTACCGTGAGGACAGAGGCAGGAGCATGTGAAAGACTCAGCCAAATCGGCTTTCACAGTCCCCACTGTCAAAGTAACCCACTAACACTTTAGCCATTCATCCATGACTAGATTCATTCATTGATGAGGGCAGAGTCCTCGCCACTTCTTATCAATCCCATCTCTTCATATCTCATAAAGGAGACTTGATCCCTTGTGAATTTCAGAGGAGTAAACTATGTTTCGGTCACAGCAATCATATTGCAGATAGTGAGACTCCTGATGAGGCAAAAGTCTCTGACAGCAGGATTCTACTACAAAATTACTTTTCTTTCTGGAATCTGGAAACATTAGATAGATGATAGATAGATAGATAGATGACGGACAGATAGCTGATAATGTCTTAAATACATACATATTAAGTAGCTGTAAATGGGATTTAAGTTATCTGTAGATCTAAGTGTGTTGTAAACACACAGTGTATGTTATGGGTTTCCTGAATTAGTACTCAAACTTGTTTTCAGATGAATCTAGTGCCAATTTTGTGATAATCAATAGTGCCATTACCTATTATATATGACAAAATCAGAATCATGAGGAATCAAGAGATGGATAGAGAATTACATACTTTAGTTTGTAAATTAGACATTCATATTTTATCATTCAGAAACTAGTTGTCAGTGACTTACCAGGGGTCATTTCTCATAATCTTGGTATGCTGTGATTCATTTGACATTATCAAAAGTAAACAAGCAAGTATTTGATAATTTTAGTGAAATAGGAATATTTAGTGAAATATGAACTGTTTGCAAGTGTGAACACCACCAGCTTTGTAAAAGTGAAAGTTTGTTATAAAATATTTGAAAATTGCACAGAAAATAAATATTTTCATTTATAAATGTCAAAATCATATTATTGTTATCCTTATGAGAGCAACAAGCAATATTATTTAAACAGTACAATTATACTGTATGGAATATATATATATATAGCTATATATACAGTTATACTGTAAAATACTATGTATATAATATATATACAGTTATATACAGAATATATAGACTACATATACAATTAATACATAGAATATATATCTGTTTACATTATATAGAATATGTATATTCTGTATAGAATATATAGAATATATACTATACTGTATAGAATGTATACAGTGCATAAGATAAATAAATAGAATATACTGCATAGAGGGAGAGAAAGAAAGAATTTTATTCAATAAACAGCATTTTTCAGTTTCTTTGAACTGCAAATGGCCATTCCCAATGATCACCCACTGTGCCAGAGGAAAATTAAATGAAATTTAGTTTTGCTTCAATTTATTTGCAACTGAGAGGACAAACCCTGTGCACACCCATAACATTTCCTCATTGAACCAATAACTTAAAAGTCTGGAGTTGTTAAGGCATCTTGTAAAAGGTGACAGGTCAGTGAAGGGTTTGAACCTGAATACACACAGCACTCTTTCAATCTTTTAGTTCAAAACAAACATAGAAGACACAGTAAGCTAACTGATAGAAAAGCTGTTTTATTTCTCTAGTGTAGGTAATTCACATGACCTGTTTGGTTCACCTCTCTCTTTTTATATAAAAAGCATACTCCCTTCACCTTTAGATCCTTCTGTGCAGATGGCCTCTAAGGCCGCCTTTTCTGTTGCTGCCCTACCACGATGCTTCTGGTTCTGGGACAGGCTTTCCCACTGCAATTCCCAACAATTTCTAAATTATTGTAATTCTACATTTATTCCAATAGAGGAGACAAAAGCCACTTCTCTAATATGTGTCATAGTACCACAACCAAAAACTATTGAGGATTGATCATGTGCCAGTCACCACTCTAGGCACACAGCAACACACTCACAGCGACACACACATGTACACACATGCACACACGCAGAGTACAAAATATCGATATTAGAATGATTTTGCAAGGTATAATGATTTTGAAGTCACTAAGTTCTTGATCTCTAATGTTATGAGAACCCAATGCGCAGTGTGTTTATGTACGTATGCGTGTGTTCACAATCACTTGAGTAGTTGAACAACAGTATAGGTATTACATTTCCTCTTTATAACATTACAAATTATAGTCTGTATCAATTTTTCCTAGTTCAAACGACGTTCAAATTGAATTACAGGGAAAGCATCGTATTCCATTATGTTACATCACCACATTTCACATGCACCATACAAATACTTTGAAAAGGATATGACCTGCCAAACTTGGTAATTAAATTTCTGTTCCATTATAATACAAAGGAGGTACAGATTCTGCTCATGCTCAAAGTGAATGAGTGGGAAGTTCTTAAAGGTACGAATCATTTATAAATCCAGTTTACTGCAAATGGCTCAATCAGGTGTCATCAGAATATAAGAGAAGATATATAAGCTGCTAAACTACTTTCCTTTGATATTAAAATGATATATATACATATATTCTAATTCATTAATATAAATACTAATTTTAACATGTTAAAATATTTCCATGCTATGTATCATTATGTAATATTATTTTTAAAAACTCTTTACTGTAGTTAACTGTTCTAAAGTTCAAAGCACTGGGCAAATGTTTTCTCTGGGACAAATACTGTGAGCTGATTTGTGTTGTTTGATGCACATAATTTAAATTATTTATCCATTTGAATTTGATGTACAACACAATGCTTATATTCTCACATGACAACAGGTAATTGAACCTGTGTATAATGATCATTTTTGAAGGAACACTTTCTCTATAGCTCCACAATGTCCCCTACACTCTTATACTCTTCCAACACAACCCATTTATATTACATTTCTGGTCACTATAACCTCTTATAATTTGATAGGAGCACCTCTAATATACTATCATCATGAAACAAATGGTAATAGTATGATGCAATCACATAGTTTTTCCTTATGTAGTCGCTCAGTTAGCAGATCTTCCTTAGAATATAACCTTAGAGTACATTTTTGAACTGAAAGAGATCTTAAGACTTTTAGATAACAATTTAAAATTTAAGAAAGCAAAAACCAATTCACTGCTTAGAATTTCACAAGTTGGACTTGATAATGATCCTCTAGCTCAGAACCTGTACTAATTCATGTGCTAAGTCATACCTCACTCATGTAACCTACTAGCATGACTGAGATTAGAATAATGATTAATTGACACCTAATCCAGTTTAACTGATATTGTTGACAGATATATAAGAAATAACTTGTACACTGTGTACATTAGCTACAGGGCATAAAAATTTCTATGCATTTTTAAATTATTAAATAATTTGAGACAGTTTTATAATATAATTTCTAGTTTTTTAAAAATGTTGTTTATAATGGTTTCCACTAGTTTATGTTACTATTAAAATTGTTAAAGAAAACTAAAATACAGCCAGGTGTGGTGGCGCACACCTGTAATCCCAGCACTCAGGTGGCTGAGGCAGGAGTTTCCTTGCAAATTTGAGGCCAGCCTGGGTTACAAAGTGAATTCAAGACCAGCCTGAACTGCAGAGTGAGACCCTGTCTCCAAAAGACAAAAAAAAAAAAGAAAAATACATGTACCATTCAAAAACATATTAAAATGTTTCTATTGACTAAAAATACTGAGTATAACATACTAACATATTATTACAATATCAATAAAACTAAAATAATCTGTGGTTAATTATAATTGCTTAAAATGTATTGTTCTCATTTTATTACAAATTTGAAAAATGTTATTTCTGTTCCTAAATATTCCTATCGAGTTAGTAATAAACATGTATAAAATAATAAGTATGAGTAATAAGTGTTAGAGTACATAAAACTATTTTCTGAAAATTTCTAGTGTTTTTAGTCAACTTTAGATCTAGGATATGGTCTTTAGCTAGTTTCAAAATATTACTTTAAATTATATTCCAATTTTAAAGGACTTTTCTAACAGATTTCATAAGAGGATTACTTTTATGTAGAACATAACACTAAATTTGCATTTATGTTGCTTGACTTCTGATAGCCACAGTAGACGATGAATATTTTTTCTTACTTCTAAATATCACTGAAAACCAACACTATCAGTTCTGCTTATGTTGACATCTGGGATATTTCTGCAACACTGTTTTATTTAAATATTGTTTGAGCTAGCTGTGTATTTTATACTTTTAAATAGTTTTTATGAAATTTGGTAACAAGAGATTCTCTGAGTGAATAAATAAGTCAAAGTTAGTGATTACATAATTGTTATTTTAATAGAAAGCTCATAATCAGATGTAAAATGATTACTACCTTATGCACATGATCTACAAAATAATATGAAAAGGAAAGTCTCTTACCCATTCTCCTGTACCAAATCCTACCCAAAATATTCTTAAACAGTTTCTCTTTTTTAAGTCTATTTGTAGATCTATAAATAGCACACTCTGCTTTTCTTTCTGGATTTATAAAGTTAAAATATCACCTGCCATCTGTATCCTGCTGTTAAGGAAAAAAGATCTCCTGGTTTACAATGATCACAATTTTTTTTCTTATTTGTTGGTTTTATTTTCCACTTTCTCGATTTTATATCAGTTGACTGTATATTCAAACGTTTGAATTACTTTCCTTTTCATTGAGCTTCAAACACAATATGGCAGAATTCTGAGTTATGTTATTTATTAAGTTTATCTACTTAGAATATTTAGAGTTTGTTTTGATTTTTTGTATTTGTATTTCAACAAAGTTGATTCATGATTACAGCTTCCAAATTCACTCCTCAATGTTCCTTGCTGTGTAAACAAGGATAAGGTAAACATCTTTCATAAAAGGCAACTTTTAAGCTGGGTCATATTTGACTTACTGAATTAATGTACCCTTTAGATCAAGTGATTAAGCTATTTACTACTCTTGCACAGAAAGCTGTTAAATAGATCATAAACACAACATTATAGAGTGAATGTCTGGTTCACCAAGCCCCACTCACCAGTTAGTTATATGACCTAGAAAAAAAGAGTCCCTTAATCTTTTTGACCTTAACCTCATTATGTACATAGCAAGGACAACAATTATTTCTATGGGTTTTTATGGTTATATTCCACAATTATCTTGACAGATTTAGCATAAAGAAGGAAAGCTTCATTGCAAGTTATGCAAATAATCTCACGTGAATTATAGAGTTAATTTAATAAGCTTCTTAGCTTTTTTTGGATAATTTTCAGGAAAAGTAAATATTAATTTGAGAAATGTATTAAAGATTAATTTTAACAAAAAAGATGTAAAATACTTTCTCTTATAATGTAGTGCTACTGGTAGCTGTTTACTAATCATGTGCTTCAAACATATTGTAATTATGACCCAGAAAGTTCCAACGAACATTACTATGAACTCATTTAATTTCTCAAGTTATCTTTATGTAACTATTGATAATAATTTATTAAATATATTTCCAATGAAAAAGTACAGTTTATACTTTTGTATACTATTAGGAAAAAAGACAGTCAAAATATATAGTTTTGGCTCTTATTTGGTTGCTCCTGCTTTGCTGGCAGCCATAAGGCAACCTAATCAAGTTATTATTTTGTAAACCTTGCCAAATATAGTTAAAGCTTTGGAAGAGGTAAAGAAACCTAAAGTGGAAATTGCTCTACAAATGAAAAGGTCAAACCAGCATATGTGGAAAATTTGTCATTCCTTTTTTTTTTTTAAAGATAGTAAAACCCAACAAAACAAAACAAAATAAATCCAATTAAAACACAGCAGTGAAATTGGTACAGAACATCAAAGCAGGGTAACAGGAAAACAACAATGGCTACCATAGTATATCTTGTTATCTTCACAGTAGTTTTCCATTCCATCAGTTATAGCAAAATCAGACCAAAACAAAACAGAATAAAACCAATCAAAACAGAATATTGAGTAAAGCAAAAAAAAAATTAATAAACAGAACATTATTAAAGTTCAAAAACAAGACAGAAAAAAAATCCCCTATATTTGTCATATTGTATACAGTTATCCTCCCTATACATGCTCAGACTGGCAGCCCCATACGTGTAAATTCAACCCAACAATACAGTCCTTCAGTTGCTTTTTGTACCTCAGTTGCTATCAGTTCAGGCTGACCTCCAAACCAGCTGGTGGCTTATGGGGTGAGAGGGTTTGGTGATCTTCAGCCTGCACACCAGTAGGCTTACAGGAGGCACTGACTTTTCTCTTCCTGGGTACTGTGTGGTTTGCTTGGCTTTCCAGAAAGACTGGCTAGTTGGATCCTTGATCGTCTCCTCCCAGTCCCAGAATAGCAGATTCTAGGGAGTTGCTATCTGACTTTTCTTTCTCTTCCTGGGCTCCGCATGGTGCGTGCAGCTTACCAGAAAGTTGGGCTAGTTCAAAAACTTGTCATTCTTAATGAGTGGTTAGATAATTAGTAGAGAACATCAAAACAACTTCTTCTGAAGAGTCACTTCATTTTGGAGGAATTCATTGAGAAGTGACAATAGTTACTAATATTGTTGCATCATTATCTGAAACATCTGTACTTATAAACTTAGCATAGTAATAATAATGCTTAGACTAAAATTAATGTTAATAATCATAGATGTTGTCAAGGTTACATTAGAAAAATTAGAAAATGAAGAATTAGAGCTATGCTCAATTTACAAAGTTGCTATTTATTGGCCCTGTGGGTCAAGCTGTCCTGCCATTCTCATCCACTTGGCAGTGTGGTGGGGTTGCTTTAAAAATAGTTTTCATAAGAGGAAACAGAATCTGACCATTATTTCAGCTTAGAGGCAACTGAGAAGGAGTTCTCTTCAGACACAAGTCATCATTAGCCTCTGAAACTTTTCAGAAAGATCTTCAGTCTTCTCCATCTGTGATTGCAGTGCAGTTCTGTGAGACTCTTCTCGACTGGTAATGTGTAACATTGGCAAATAAGGTATTTGATAGAATAAAATTTCTTGCTGTAGAGTAGTGCAAAGTGACCTAGAATTTATTCTAAAATATTCCCCTGGTTGATGATCAACCATTCTAATATACTTCCTTCTCTCAAACTCAACCTCTCAAAATTATCCTACTTATCTGTGAAAAGCATTTGTACGTAAACCATCCATTTTAAATGGATTATATTATTGAAAATAAATAAAACAATCTACTTGTTTTAAAAAAACTTAGCAAACCAAATCCCTGTTTCTCTCTTTATTTATTTATTTATTCATTTATGTACTTACACACTTGGGATTTAACCTAGGGCCTTGTGTGCTCTACTATTGGGTTACAAACCCAGTCTAAACTTATTTTAAATGATTTGTTGAATGAGTTGCCCCAGATTATAAAATTTTAATGACAGTCTTAGCAAATTTCTATTGGCTTCTAGTCTCATGACCAGTCAAATTTCCTCAAGGAATATTCTTTTCTTTTAAAACAGTGAATTGCAAAGCATGAAAATCCATTTGGGGATATTTTTAGAAAAATTTATGCCTTCATAAATGGGATAGGTGAAAGTTGTCATGCTACATACTTTTTCTTAACCCAAGCTCAT
>RJWT010041525.1:0-12298 GCA_004365215.1 Cuniculus paca
TGTGTCTTTGGCCTCTTTCACTCCCGTGAAAGGAAAGCACAGGCTCTGGGGCCCGTGCTGTACCTGGAGCAACCAAGGTCCCCTAGAATCAGATAGCCTGGCTGTCAGCTGGGATAACTGGGAAGGAGCCTCTTTTTTCATGAACGTAATCATTTCACCAGGTAGTAAAAATCAAAGTAAAACCCAGCCTAACAAGATTTCACTAGCTCGAAGTGGAAAGATTTTGGCAATTAGATACTAAGATTTATTTTCAGAAAAACAGGACATTTCCTGAAAGACAGTCAAGATCATTTCCAAATAGTAAGGTACAAAAAACTCTGGGTTCCTGTTGAGGCACCACCCCAGAACCTCCCCATGCCTGGCCTCTTACAAATCAATACAGGTTGAACCTCAGTTGATTTTGTTCATGAGCTCTTTGCTGAGCCACCTCTGGGGGGTTTATTTGCAGCCAACCAATTCTTCCTGCCATCCCTGGAGCTTCCTTAAACCTTTTAGAGTCTGGAATGTGATGGGGGAGAGTACTGTAGCATCCGTAGGTCATTTGACTTCCCTGGGCCTCAGTTTTGTTACCCATGGAAGAAGGGACACTACCTACTGCAGGTGGCAGATCAGATGAGGTGAGTCATGCCACGCATGTAACCCAGTGTCTGGCACACATAGGACTGTATCACTGTGTCCAGTGAGACGAGAACGGTCAGCCTGGCTTTGATTGTCAAGTGCCACCGTTAGCACATGTGAAGGATCTTAATGGCATGGTCACTTCACTTCCCAGGCCCTCAGTCTTTTTAGCTTTGCAAATGAGGGCATTGAACTGGGACACTTCGGATAAATTTTCCTTTTTGGTCTTAGTCTGAGGACTTTTAAGTGAAAACCGAGCAAACCTAAAATAGTGTCTCTATGCCATTCTATCCTCAAGCATTACAGGGTCTTACTTGGAAGTTCAGAGGCCACTGTTGCAGGTGCTTGAGGGAATTTGGCTGGGTAGGAGTGGGTCACTGACCCTGCGTGTGTAGGACACCATGGCAGTGTCCAGTCCTCTCTGCCTTCAGGGCTGCCCGGACTCACAGGACAGTCCTTCAGGACTGCTAAGTCCTTAGGGCAACCTGGGAGACTCTGGCTGGGCCAGGAGGGGGAGGTTTGCCAGGGCTGTTCCCATGAGATGACACCCAGCCTCCTGACTGATCTCGATCTCTGTCTCTCTCTCTTTCTTTCTCTCCCCTTTTCCTCCCTGCAGCCTTTGCTAGGCAAAGCCTGTCTGTAAGTATTTCTAAATAATCCTGCTGCTTGCACTTTTCCCGTCTTGCTTGCCCGTTTGGCTTCCTGCCTCTTAAAATATTGAGGATAAGGACAGTTTTTGTGAAGTCTGAGGTCTTCCATGGGGGAGGAAGAGACAAACATGGGAGGAGGGAGAAGGGAATTCATGAACCTTTTAGAGGGGAATGACAGTGGCAGTGTGGCCTAGCTGCTATTCAGCATGTTTGATTGCTTCTCTGAAGTCCCTCTTGGGGTTTGAAGGGTTATCTGTATCGGTCAAGGTCTAAGGGTCCCTTTTAGGGTCAGATTTTAGTAACAATTGGGCCTTGGCTTGCTGTCATTGCCTTTTAAGCATCCTCCCTTCCCAGAGAAGCATTCATTCTGGAAGAGAAATTTTCCCAGTCTGTAGGAGGATGTACCCTGGGGGAGTGTGACCCAGAGGGAGCCCCTGCAGGCTCCTGAAAGGTCTGTACGGACTCCTTGGAGATCTGGTTTTCTTCTATCAGAACATGTTCAGCCATAAGTCACAGGCAGGAGTGGGTACAGCTTTTCCAGCAGACCCCTCGGGTTGCCCTCTCATTTGGCTGGAGCTCTCTGAAGAGTTTTCTGGTTCAGCATCAGCTCTGGCAGTGACGGAGTAGATAATAGTGTCTCTATTGCTCTGTTGGTCCCCAGCTGCAGAAGGAGCCAAGACCTTCATATTTCAGCCACCATAAATGCCATCCCACCCCTCCAGCCACACCTCCCATTATTCCCTTTGTGCTCATTAAGTTACCTTGAAGAGTTTATGCAGAAACTGGGAAAGGTTGAGATCCGTCAGGGATGAGCCGAAAAGGGGGTTGGTTATTCTTGGAAAACAGGAGTAGTTTGGCATCTTGCCTGGACTGTGGTGGAACCACACAGAGTCAGATGTACTTCTAGGGCTGTACAATTCACAAAGAGTGAGAAGATCCATGCCTGTTGACTCTGATCCTTAAATAACCCCCGGATGTGGGTGGGGCAGTTCCTCCCTGTTTAATAAGTTAGGCCATAGCCATCCAGCCAGTAGGGACAGAACCAGAATTTAGATGGGGCCTCCTGCTTCTGGGGATTGGTGTCTTCCTCCCTACTGGCTCCTGGAAACAGCTGGGACAGGGTCCCTGTCCTTGCAGCCCAAGGGGTACCGCCAGCTGCTGTTGGTCTTCTCTTTAGCTCCCACAGCCTCTCACTTGCAGCTGCTTCCCACAGCTAACGGTGGACCCATCCATTAACTTCCTGATAAGACATTCTCACGATCCAATGTCTGTGGTGCTTTGGAATCAGCCTTTGAGCACACGGGCTACTTGTGAACTGGGCTCTCCTGTGTGAAAAGTAGCTTTTGAGTTTGGAGTTTATGGTTCTGTATGTGTGCATATCTTATTCTTTTTGCTGTGCTGGGACTTGAACCCAGGGACTTTGTGCTGAGCTACATTCCAGCCCTTTTTAATTTATTATTATTATTGTTTTTAATTTTGAGACATGGTCTCACTAAGTTGCTTAATTGCCCAAACTGGGCCAAACTTGGGGTCCTTCTACCTCAGCCTCCCAGAGTGCTGGGATTATAGATGTGTGTCACAACACCTGGTTTTCCTCTTCCTTTGGAAGCAGTCTTCATGCTGTGAGAGGGCTGTTTAGATTTATCCCCCTACCCTTCTGAAGCAGACTAGTCTGTCTGATTCTAAGAGAATGTTTGGGTCGAATTCCTCCAGATCAACAAAATTATATCTTATAGACCTGTCACTCTTGCTTCTGGTCCAAATTCCACGCTGTTGTCCCAGAGTCCAGCCCAACCTATGAATGTGACCTCATATCTTGGATCATGGATTCATCTAATTCTAGGAATTAACCTGGATCCTTTGACCAAAATGTATTGTTAAAGTCAGAGCAGGACAGGTTTGCATCTTGGTTCTACTAGTGGTCACAGTCTTTGGAACTCTGGGCAATTTAAAGCAATTTTAGGACCTAAACTTCTTTACCGGTAAAATAGAGAATAAAAGCTTAAGGATTTTAATATTGAGAATAGAGATATGACACTTAAGATAGGCATGGTGGTACACATCTCTAATCCCAGTACTTGGGAGGCTAAAGCAGGAGGATTGCCGTATGTTCAAGGTCAGCTAGGGCTCCATAGTGAGTTCAAGACCAGCCTAGATTACATAGTGAGACCCTGTCTCAAAAGCCAGAACAAAAAACAAAAGACACTTAGCAACATGTCTGGTGGCACCTAGTAAGACCTGATGGACAATGGCTACTGCTGTTACTGGGGAGGGACTTGGTGCCCAGGCCTCGGTGCACATGCCCCCTGGTTCCCCTGGGTTTGAGTCTGCATTTAGTGTTCCCAGTTTCTTCTGCCCCATGCCAGAGAGATTTCTTCCCATGATCAGCTGGAGCTCAGATTTGGGGGTAGGGAAGCCCTGAGGTACGTTGCAGGTGACCTGGGTCTCCTGGGGAAATTGGGATCATAGCCTGAACCCCGCACTCGGCAGTGTCTTCCTGGGGGCTGTGGTAGCTGCCTGGTATAAAGAGACCACTTGACATTCGCATTCTCCACTTTAAAATTTCAAGTGCACACCAGAAACACTACTAAAAGATTTTTTTCTTTGCCAACCTGTTCTTTTTTTTTTTTTCCTCCACTTTGCTTGAAAGACGAACTGTCTGTCACATTTTCTCAAAGTTTTCTCCTTACTAACCTTGAAAAGGTAAATGACCGGCTGCATGTCCCTCTGTCCCCTCCTGCACCTCTCCAAGTCATGGCATCTCAGCTGTAGGGCATCTTGGTGTGCGCACAGACTGGTCATTGTGGAACATGTGGCTCATGTGTCTATTCCAGACAGTTTTACAAGTAGTGCCATTGTCGCGAGGTCCTTTCCCGTCTGTTTTTTCTCCCTCTAAGTGTCCCAAGCCTGGGGTCCCATGAGTGAATGACAACATGGGCTCTTGGTGTTATTGTTGCATTGTCATCATGTGGGCACGGGAAGCCATGGGCCTGTGGTGTCCCAGGGCAGGTTGGAGCGAGAAGTGGCAGCTCCCACTCTCTACCTGTCTAGAGTTTGGTGGGGGCTCTTTCGAGTTGGAAGGGGACCCACCACCCCACAGGGGGCTTGGCTGCCTGTAGTCCTGTCCCACCCAGAGCTGAGTGGTGGCTCTGGTGTCATCCAGTCCTGTGGGTCTCTAGCCAGGGGACTAGACCGTGTCGGGTGAGAGTGGGCAGAGCCGATCCTTGCATACCCGTCTGCCTAGGTCCTACTCTCTCCTCCTGCCTAGGCCCCTTGTAGAACAGTCTTGCTGGAGATAGGAATGGAGAGGATACTTTTTTTAAAAATTGTGGGGTTTTTTTTTGTGGGGCAGATCAGGGAGTTTAGGGCGAGACCCCTGCTGTGTAGTGGCAGCAAACTTATTTCTCCAGCAGCTTTAAGAACATTTTTCAAAGAAAGCATTGATATGAGTCAGAATGTTGTGGGTGAGGCTTCCTGCCAGGTCACTTAGGGCAGGACTGGGGTAGAGATTTAGGACACAGTGTCCTGTGCCTGGCTCCCCACCTGGGCCTCCTCGCCATATCCAGCTAATCCCACTCATCACCTATGTTCTCCTGTCCAGCCCTGCGCCCAGAGTCTGGGTACCAGGAGCTGAGCATGGGGCTTTGTTAGCTGAGTTGCGAGAGGAGCCTGTGTTACTTTGGGGGTCCTCAGTTATTTTTCACCTGGCTGTGGCCAGTGGAGGCCCCCATATGGTGCAGAGAACAGCCCTGGACTTGTAAAGGGGCGTGAGCACAAGGCCCCACCGGCACCTCAGAGGGCTCCTTGGGGTCCCCTGTTCTTAGTAGCCCTGTCAAACCCACCGGATCGGCAGGGTTCCTGGCTGTGTTCCTGTTCCACCTTACTCCTCTACTCTTTCTGGCAGGAAAATGGCCTGGTGATAATAAGCAGGCTTCTGCCCATGTCTGGCCCCTTCTCATGCTCTGGGACATACCTGAGCTCTTCCACCTGTTTCGTGATGACATTCTCTGGGGTTCGTTCTTTGTTTTGGGGCAGAGGGAGGGGAAGGAGTCTCAGTGGCATGGCTTCGAGCCTTCTGCTTGGGAAGTGCAGTCAGCAGCAAATCCTAATTCCTTCCCTTGCCCCTCTTTCTCCTGAAAACAGAACATGAAGGGCTCCCGGAGCGGCGCCGACTCCTCCAGGAAACATTGAATGAAGCAGATACATCTCGTTCCGTTCCACTTCCATTTCTTCAGCTTAGCTTGTGCCCTCCCATCTGCCCAAGGCCAAAGTGATCCCAAGGACTTCGGCACAGGAATGAGTGGAGAAAAGGGATCCGTTAGTTGAAGAGCAGCTACACCCCTGTAGCATCAGATTGGCTGAGACACCAGAAAGCCATGTGGATCGTTGAATCCTTGGCAGTGAGCTGGCAGCCTCTCCACCTTCTGCTCTCCTGGGTCTTCCAGGGATGTTTGGCCTCCAGACCCCCCACAAGGCTTGGGGAGGATGAAGAGTAGTGGAGGAGCTGGGAGAGGCTTTGAGAGGGGGACACTGGGCCCTGCTGTGCTGTTTTGTTTCTGTGATCCTGCCCTGGCATGATCCTACCTGGGGAAACAAGACTGGCAAAGAATCTTGAAACTTGAGGAGAACTAGATCCTGATTGCTGAAGGCCAAGTCCTGTTTGAAAATTTCTGCATGGCTCCGTTATGCATCATAGCCTGGGACGATGCTGCGTGAAGGGATTTGGGCACGGGCTGAGTTGAGACCTCTTCTCCTGAGAAGTCTTTGAGCTGAGACTTTCCCTGGCAGCTGGGCAGTGACATGCCCTGGCTCCCCTGCATGTCCTCACACCTTCCCAGCTGTGAATTCAAGGACAGGCCAGCTTCATAGGCAGAAGGATGTGTTTTGCTGAAATAGGATAATTGGGGCCTCCCTCTCCCAGGGAGCTCTGAGCATCCTGTGGTCTCCTACCTGGACTTGGAGGTACCCTGAGTGAATTGCTGTCTTGGAGCTGCTTGCTTTTGCACTTTTTTGTGGCAGAAGTATGATCTGAAAGTTGCACCTTCTCTTCAGGAACTTGTGGTAGATGTTGGGGTGTTAGGCCCTTGGAGGGTTTGGAGTCTCTGAAAGTGAGGAATCGGACATACCTATGCGATGGGGAAGCTTGGAGCATTCGACTCCTTGCAAGATCAGTTGTGAGATGATGTGGGGAACACCTGGCCTCCTTCCTCGGGGACATTCATTACCTCCCGCCCATGTTTCCCAGGTAGGAACGGTGGCTTAAGCAAGGATCGTGTGCAGATGTCATCTGCATGTTTTTGTTGAGTGCTGTATCCTGGCATCAGGCCAGGCAGCCTTGGGGCGTTCAGTGGCATGGACTGCCGTCCTTGCTTTGTCTTCATGGCATTTTGCAGAGATTGAAAAGCCGAGTTTATGGGGACATGTAATTCTAAACTCCTGTAGCTTCTGCCTGTCTGTTTTTCTTCCTTCATCCCCTCAGATACCAGAGTAGGAGAGGGTGTCCGTGTCCAGAGGAAACCATTTGGAAACTCAGCAGTATAGTTCATACAAATAACCCTTTTAAGGATGTCTCAAAGCTGGTACCAAAGGTTACTTTTTGTCTTGCTGCCTTCTTGTGAGCCCTGAAATTGTGCTCTTCCCCGCTCAAGGGGGCAGGTCCTAGAATGAGGGTGGGGGATGGATACTCCTGAAACTGGGCATGAAGAATTGTTTTTGTTTGCTTGAGAGGAGCTATTAAAGAACACATGACCCTAATTGAGATTAAGCGGGAAATGGGAGCATGCATCAGATACTGTTCCATCAAGTTAGTGTTCTTCACACTGAACCATTCAACTCCTCCCTTCCCACCCCTTCGCCTTTTCATTAGCAGGCTGTCAGAGCGGAGACAAGGGCTATGTGTACATTCTTGGGCAGCTTACGACTTGGGCTGTTTTTTCCCCCTGCCACTGTCTTGGGTCTTGGCAGGCTGTATGCAGGTTGCTAATATTTTTTGACCTGAGGAACCTGTAGCTTTGCTCCTGAGACTGTTTCTTACTTGTCACTTTCTGGCCTCATCCTCTCTGTATTAATGTGGACTCTCAAGTCTGATGCAGAAAAGGGCTGGGGGAGGGTGTGGTCCCTTCTTACCTCTGCTGACCCAGAGTCAATACAGACATGAAGAAAGCTTTGCCTAGCATGCGACTTCATTTTGGTAAAGTTAGATGTGGGGAGGCCTTGGAGAAGGTAGCTTGCTGCTTCGTTTGAAAGCAGTGAGTTGCCTTTGAGAAGGCATGGGGGCTGGGGCTGAGCTGTAGTCATGGAACTTTTGCTTCTACTGGTTTGCTCCTCCCCCCTCTTCAAAATAAAATGAAACAAAACTGGGACCAATTTTTTTTTTCAACTTTGCATATTTGTTCTTGAGTGAACTTCCCCCTGTCCTTCCACCACAGAAAAAGCTCTTCATTTTCTGGGGCGAAGAAAAACTGAACCACACCAATGATATTTTCGTTTGTAATACTTGAAATTTATTTTTTTATTATTTTGATAGCAGATGTGCTATTTATTTATTTAATATGTATAAGGGAGCCTAAAAATAGAAAGCTGTATAGATTGAGTTTAATTGTTAATTGGTTTGGGGGCCTTTTATGTGTGACTTATGACTTCTCTGTGTTCTGTATATTTGTCTGAATTATTGACCTGGGTTGAAGCTGTGCTGGCTTTCAAACAGGGAACGCCTTTGAGAAATTTGTATATTTTGCAATTGCCAGACCAATAAAATACCTGGTTGAAATACACCAATGAAGTACACCTCTGATCCTTTTTTGGGGGCTTAGGGGACAGAGTATTTAAGTGACATTTATGGTCACTGCACTTCTCAGCTGCTGACTTATTTTTTCATTATCTTCTTTCCAATATGATATTCAGATAGAGATTATCCAGTGTTTATGTTTGAGAAAGAATAAGATGTGTCATTTTACTTTAAATTAATAGACTGCATTTTTTAGAGTGGTTTTAGGTTGATGGAGAAAAAAGGAGGCACAGGGATTTCCTGTAACCCCCTCTGGCCCTGCAAATCTCCCCCATCATTACCATCATGCCTTAGTGTGGTTCATGGGTTACAGCTGATGGACAATGCTAGTATATTGTTAGGAATGTTCTGCATTGTTGGCTTGCAGTGAGGTTCATGCTTTGTGTTGTAAAGTCCTCTGAGTCTGACAAATGCATACTGCTATGTCTACCACTGTAGTGTCATACAGAATGACATCAGTTTTTATCACTCTTTGTTCCATGACCGCCACTAACACCCCTGTCCCATCCTTACAGACAGCAGCGAGTCTTAACCAGTATTGCATCACGTAACAGGCCACAGGCAGCATTACAGGAAGGCATTTTGATTTCAGGTTACTTTCAGTTTCTACCCTTCCCTATCCACTTCAAGCCCTTTCTAAGCAGGCAAAACATTTTTTGATTGAACTTCTATGATTTCTTAGCTCATTGGTTGCCAAGAGTTAAGAGCCAGTGTTGAGCCCAGTGTCTTGCCTTTACAGATGTGGCAAAGTTGAGGCCTGGATGAGAACACATGTGTCCAATCTGTGCATTCACTGCTACACCCCAGAAATAGTCTCAAGTTAGTTTTTCTCCATCACTTTTACTTTTCTGTTCCTAGCTGTGAGGAGAACAGGCATCAGCCAGCTGACATTCTAAGTAGAGACGACCCCCCAGGGTTATGATTTGGAAACTACATGATGGGCAGAACACTTACATAGACTTGAGGCCCTGCTGCCTGAGTTCTGGGCCAGTCCTGACCTCTTAGGGGTTGCATGCAGACATGGGGCACAGGCTTGACAGATAAAATCTTAGCTCCCAAATCTGACCCAGTTTTTCAGGTTAGTTTCCAAGAAAATTAAGAAGCTTCTCTAAAAGATGATAGACACATATTTCTTGCTGGGTTGCAGGAATCTGCGATGGATTCATGACCTTTTAGGTCAAGTTCTGATTCATCTGGGTGGTCTCAGGTCAGGTCTACAAGGACAGACTGAATATTAAAGAATGAGTAACCAAGTAGATAGTTTTTGATTTATATTTCAAGACAATTTTGGGGATCAAATTTGTTGCAAATATTTTCTTAGCATGTTTTCCCTTTGCTTACAATGGTTTCTAGTGATCTTAAACTCAAAACATTCACTGCGGAATCTCAATAATCTCTTTGTAGTTTGTTTTGCTTTTTAAGCTTGGTCTTTTCCATCCAGAAGTGGACGTTCACCAATATTTATCTCCTTTTAAATAATATGATTTTTTGAAAACACTCAAGTTGATGTGTATGGAGCGGTGCTATGATCTAGTTAACTCCTCCCCTCCCCGCACCAAGTAGTTAACCAAATCTTCTGGTACTGTTTGTTAAATACATATAATCCTAGTAAAAACATTCTTGGCTATGCCTGTTGAAGAGTGGAAACTGGGCTAGGGTGGAGGGAAACACCCATCCTGGTGGGAGGCTCTGCCTGGTGCAGGAGCACCTGGTGCAAGGAATCCAGGTTTGGCCCAGCCCCCCATGGAAGGGACACCTGCAACTCCATTTTACCTAGAGATTATTTCATAGCGACAAACCTTTCTAGGCAGCCACTTGCTCTCTGCACACCACTGGTCTCCCTGATTCCTCCCTCATCAGTGTCTTTACAAGTTACTCTGTCAACCTTTCAAGCTGAAGTTGCTAGTGGCAGGCTCTGGCTTCTGTGGGGGCTGGAGTGAGTGTGTGCAGTCACGTGGCCCTGGAGTCTGCTGCCTTGTCCTTTTGAACAATGGGCTTCACCCCATTGCTAATCAGGCCTTGCTTAGGGACATCCCCGATTATGCCAGTCCTGGCTGATCAGCTTTTTGACCTCTTCATCGGGGCCCCAGCCAAATGGGATTGTGCCTGAGCAGTTAGATGTCAGAGCTCATCGTTTTGAATTCAGTGGTTCTTAATCAGATTTGCACAACACAGTTGCCTAGAGTTTCCAAAATGCGTACATTCACCTCTCACTCTGGGAGGTTGTAAAATTTACCATTCAAAGGTTCAAAGCAACTGTATTTTGCGGGGGAGGGACTGGGGGTGTCCTATAGGATTCTGTGAGTGATAATTGAGAAATTGTGGCCTAGACTGACCCTTATAAATAGAGTAAAGGGAGAGTGCAGGGTATCCACCTACTCAAGGTAACTGAAATGGTTAAACTCAAAATGTTGCAAATCAGCCTAGAGTTGTTTGGCTTGATCCAGATGGAAATTCTGGATCTGCAAAGTGTGGCTATGCTAGCGTTCCTGATGCCATCAGGTAATGCTAGGTGCTGGCAGTTGACACAGCCAGCTGTGGGTTATTGCCACTGCCAGCTGTCACCATCTAATGCTGCCTCATGCTGGCCTCCATAGGTTGACTCTACCAGGTGCTGGGCTCAGCTGGTCTTCAGCCGCTGGTCTCTGGAGCTCTTCATTGCTAACAGCTCTAAGTGTTTATTACTCTTTCTTTTGAAATGGCCAGCTCTGTCCACATTACTCAAGATAAAAATTTCGAGTAGATGTGTGATTTTTGGAGCTCACACTACCTGAGAAATGAATCACAAGCACGTTTACAGGAACGCCAAAGCAAGTCTTTAACAGAGCCTGTGCAGCAGCACAGGGAGGTCAGTGTCCAGGAGGGAGCCCGCTTAGACTAAACCCAAGAAGTGGCTGGGGGCTGCTGCTTATATAACAGCTGCAGGCCTACGTCAGTGAGGGGTAGGGCTGAACCAGAGAATCTTCTGGAAGGCTTTCCGTGAATGTTAGGTATGCAAATAAGGGGCCCAGAGCCCTCTCTTTCTGCTCTTAGCCACACCAGGGTGCCCTTCCCTTCTTTGAAAAGGCAACAGCTGAACTGACTGACTGCACTCTTGCTGGAGTGGAGGGTGGCAAGTTGTTCCAGTGCACTGGGGAGCAAAGAGAGGCAAGGAGGAGGGGCATGATAATTGCTGGCCCAGCCACATCCCATCAGCCAGCATGGAAAAATGAGAGTCAGGTGCACTCATCTATCTCCAAAGAAGCAGAGAATAGAATGCTGCTTGCCAGGAACTGTGGGGAGGGAGATGTAGAGGTCCTTGTTCAATGGGTTACAAAGTTTCGGTTGTGCAAGTTGAAGTCCTAGAGGACCGCTGGACAGTATGTACCTATGGTTAACTACACGGTATTGTACACTTTAAAATATATTAAAAGGCTATATCTCCAATCAATTCTTAACAACACACATACAAAAAAATCCTCCAAAATACAACACAAGGAAATTTCCGGAGGTGATGGGGCCTGTTTAGTACCATGTTTATGAAGATGGTATTGAGTGTATGAATAATTTTTTTTTTGTAAATCAACTATAGGCCAATAAAGCTTAAAAACACAAAGGAAGAACGCATATACACACAAAGCACAAACTCTCTTGCAGTGCCTGTAACTCTTACTCGGATTCACGGGATGAAGAAAGATCTAATGGTGAAAGAACATTTTCTCCTGTCCAGAAGTTTGTAGTCATTGATGAGAAGAGTTTGACAACATGGAAGAATGGTTTCTTAACATGGAAATGTGTGTCTTCTCCCCTCACAGTACTATCTCTCCTGTCTCCCAAAGTCACTGCCTCCCTAACACACATTTAAGTGGCATGGTCAGATCTTGATTTCTGAACTTGGAGATTTCTTCCAGGGAGAAAGCTGAAACATTTTAAAGAACGGTACTCTGACTCCTGTCTTTCTACTGTCTTATTTTTTTGCGCAGAAACTCTGTTTCATGGAAGCCTAATCATTGCTACAAAGGTGGGTCAGAATTGAGTCAATATGAAGAATAACAGCTAGAATTTCCTATAAATATATATGCTTAAATGCATGTGTATGCTTAATGCTTTTGTGGATGTTGATTTGCCTGTCCTACACAATCAAATTCAGTGTGAATCCATCAGCCTCATTTCAGTTAGTGGATGAAAATTTAAGAATAGTCTAAGTCTTGTGTGTGTGTGTGTGTGTGTGTGTGTGTGTGTTTTCAGTGCTAAGGATTCAATA
>RJWT010041526.1:0-12301 GCA_004365215.1 Cuniculus paca
CCATCTAGGGATGAGTCGCGGCGTCTGCCCGCGTGCAGCGGGGAGACGGATGGCCATGGCCGGGCCGCGGCGCAGTGCGCGGTGTCCTCTCGCGCTGGCCCGCGCGGCTCTGCGCCCGACAGCGCAGCCCCGGAGCCCGGGTTCTGCAGCGCGCCACACCGTTGCCGCCCGGGTTGAGGCCCTGGCACGGTGCACACCGCAGAGCAAGAGAAACAGACAAAAATAGTGAGGAGGAAGAACCACAGTCGGAGTCGGAGAAAACAGCGAGGGAGCGAGGCATAGAAACACCGCAAGAACTGAGACACAAAGGAGAAAGGGCTCTGTCTGCAAAAACAGAGCGTCCTAATCATGTGCGATGTGTATGTTTAGGGAATCTTGTCACTGCCATCCCGCTGGTGTCACTACGCAGCGTAATGAGTTCCAACGCGTCGAACTACTTTATTTTCCAAATATAATGTTCAAGATTTCCTCTTGCAAAGCGGATAGGGTGGAATATTGGCTTTAATAAAGATAGCCTAGAAAACCTGGATAGAGGAGACTATGGAGTTAACTTTGCAGTTTTACATTACTGTGTATGTCTGCACGCATCTTTTTCTTTTCCAAATTGCAATGAGGCTTTCAAAGAGGGGAAGGGGGGAGGTTGACTAAGGGAAAGGAGGAGGGAACGTGGATTGGGGAAAGGGCCCTGCTGTTGACTGGGAGGCCCTGCTGGGAAACTTTAAATCAAATTCTTTCTGAAAGGGAGTGTTATTAAAAGTAACTTTAATCCTTCCAGCCAGACGATTCATAAAAGCATACAATTAAGTCGAACAAATGACAAGAGCATTTTCTCTCCTACCTGTTTCCCCCTTCTGAGAGTAATTACTACAGGCTAGTCTTGTCTCATTTTGTGCAAATAGAAACAGAACGCTTTGGTAGGAGTCAGATTCTTTCTTTTCTCCTTGCCTCTTCCTTCCCCGCCACCCACCCTAAGCCCTGTTCAGCTCTTGGTACCAAGCAGACTGTCTGCAGATCCAGCCAAGAACAAAGGGACGAATTTCAATATTTCCTCTTTGTGCAAGGTTAATTGAAAATCAACAAGTCACTTTTCAAATGTCATATTAAAACCGCCACTGCATCAATTTCCTTTTGGTTCCCATCTCCATAGGCGAGAAAGAAAAGTGTTTTGGGGGATGATGTGGAGGCGGGGGAAGTAGGGACACAATGAGGGAAAAGAGGAAGAAAAAAGTGAAGGGATTAAAAAATCACAGATACACACAGACTCGATTGCCGATAAGCTAACATGCAGTGGAAAATTGTTTCCCAGAGTGTCTTCAGTCAAAGGCAGCCCTTGCTTTCAACACTGTGTTACTTCAAATTCCAGAGACAGAATTGCATCCTAAACCTGGAAAGATGTGACCTCCATGTTTTTAGATTTTAGTAGGTAGATCACAACATGATTGTCATATACGCTAGTGTGGTTTAAAATCTTAAAGAGTAATGTAGTAACCTGACCATCCTCATTCTCCTTTCCCACTTTTTATTCCTCTCTGAAATATTCACACACACAACACATATGCTGTGTATGTGGGCTCACACACACTCCTGTGCAAACTCCTTCCCCTCAGCTTCATGGATTTCAGACCACTCAGTGTTTGTCACACAGGATTTTGGATGCTTTGAGGTGGAGTTTTGTTTTCTATATAATTAGCTTTGCTACTGCCCCACTGATTTTTCTCTGTCCCTCTAGATTTTTGAGTTTCATTTTTCTCAGTTCGACAATAAGGCATCATATTGCCTTCCTAAAAATCTTCATTCAAAGTATAAAAGATGCTACACGAACAGCATGAGTATGTGTTCATTCTTTACTCCATTCTCAGCTTCCCTAGTTCCTGCTTTTGATTAGGTGATCTTACTGATTCAGTTTTCTGAACCTGAAACTTGACTTTGGTCTTATCTGTGTTCCAGGGTTCTGCAGAACATCTGGGGTGTGGGGGGGACTCTGCTGCCAGGCTTTATCAGGCCTGCTCTCTGTTTTCCCCGTCGTTCCTGCTGCCTTGCTACACTGCCCTGTAGCCAGTCTGCCCTGAAACAAGCTGCTTTTGTGCCCTGCTGCTTTAGTCACTGTGTCTCTATCTGGCATCTTATTTTCCAGATGCTAGAATGGGTTTGTTCCCCTTCTATGATGCAACAGTGAGCCTACCCCTTCAACTTAGCCTAATCATGGCAGGTTTGTCTAATAGAAAAAACACTGATTTTGTCACATATTGAACAATTTAATATACCTACAAATAACTATTTAGATAAGTAAAGTAAAGAAGAAAAATTACGAAATAAATTCAACCTGAGAAAACCCGCCTATATAAACCAGACTTCTGTGCTTTCTTTATTTTTTAGTAATGTGGATTATGTTAGTGATAACAAAAGTACCCATAGCCCTAAATGAAAGATAGATGATAACTACCTAATCTTGTGAGAATATATGTATAAAGGGAGACAATCTACAATGTCAGCCATCTAGCTTTTTTCCAGGTTCTCCATATGATGTTTTTTTTCCATGCTAACTTTATAGAGATAAAACCTATGACTTGTATCTTTTAATTTTTACCAACTCATATCTGTGCACATACGTGCTGCACTCTATTGAACCTTTCCTTGTAAATATTAGTTTAAAATATCTTGTCCAGTAAGCAAGTTTTCTTAACACACCTAGATACAACTGACTACTTTGTATAGCACTGTTCAGATAATTCTGTCTCCATCTGTTTAGGCTTCAATAGTAAAATATCCTAGAATGTACAATTTACAAAAATAGTTCTAGATGATGGAAAGTCCAGGATTGTGATACCAGCATATCTAATGTCTGGAGAAAGCTCCTTTTTACTTCATAGATAATATTTTCTTCCTGTGTTCCCACATGGTGCAAGAAGGAAAGCAGCTTCCTTGGATCTTTTTTGTGAAGGAACTAATTCCATCCACACAGGTTCTGCCTTCATGAATTAATCATTTCCCAAGCCTGTCTTCTCTTAATGCTATTACCCTGGGGATTAGTTTTCAATATAGGAATTGACAGGTCAGGGGGACAAGCATTTAAAGCACAGAAACTTCTGTTATATATCAGTAACAGTTATATATATACATATATATATTTGTTAAAATATATGTGTCTTTTGATCTTCATGAAAACAAGGAATATCTATATATGTATATCTATATATTTATATATCTATATACCATCTTTATACTCCAGAAGCTTAAGGGCAGAGAGGCAATAAATAATTGTTGGAAGTTACAGAATTATGAAAAAGGATCTTGGGCTATATGAGTATATCTGCATATATTTCAAATCAATTTAGTGATAAAAATCAAATTGATGTATGTACAGGGCCAGCAAAGCAGTAGTCAGATGACTTGATAAATTAATACCTTCAAACAATTTTGTCAGTGCTTATAGATGCAGTTAAATTGACAAAATGTGCATGTGCATCCCAACATATTCTTTTACCTAGTGAGGCTGCTTATTTAAGACATGGTTACATCGAAAATTTACTGGCACAACTTATGGTTGCCACTTGAGTTCCTTAAAGTGATCTAGAAATCTCTGTCTTCAACACCACAAACAAAATAAAAGGCAAAGAGTGAGGGAAGAAAAATGGTAAGGAAGGACATTTAACAATAAATCTACTCTGAGTTGCAGTGGAATTGTGGAAAACATGTTGCAAAGTGCTAATAGGCATCTTTTAAATTCCTACCTCCAGAACATTGGGTGCTTACAGTAGTATATTACTTTTGCATGTTACTAGTGTGCTATATTTCAAGAAACATATTCTCCAGAATCTTTACAAGGCTCTTATAAGAATGTGAATTGAAATATAAATATGTGAATAGAATTTATTTGCAATGGTAGAAATGGGAATTGGAATTAATGTGTGCATAGTGAAAGAAAAGCCTGAGAACTTGGTTTAGTCTAACTGGAGCTGCCCTAACACTTTCTTTAATCCTTTATGTAACCCTGGGCAAAAGCTAAATCCCTCTGACATTAGAATACCTTGGAGATATTGTGGGTTTAGTTCCAGACAATCACTACAAGCTCATACAGTAAAGTCCATCTCAGAAGCTGGTTTCCCAGTATATTTAAAAGTTATGTTTATACCTATAGTCTGTTGTGTGCTATAGCATCATGTCTAAAAAATGTATACAATCTAAGTAAAAAAGAATTTATTGCTAAAAACTGCTAATGCTCATTTTAGCCTTTAGTGAATCATAAGTATTTTGCTGGTGGAGGGTCTTGACTAAATGACTATATCTGCTAACTGATCATGGCACAGGGTGGTTGGGGAGGCCGCAATAAGTTCTTAAAATAAGACAAAAAGTTCAGATCAATTGTATTTTTCTTTCACAGAAGATTTCTCTGTAGCATGCAAAGCTGTTTGACAGCATTTTACTGCCAGTAGAATTTCTTTCAAAATTAGAGTCAGTCTTCTCAAAAACTGTTGCTGCTGCTTTATCAACTAAGTTTATGTAATATTCTAAATCTTCTGTCATTTCAGCAATATTCAGAATATCTTCAAGAGGAGTAGATTCTATATTAACAAACCACTTTCTTTGCTCATCTATAAGTAGCTATTCTTCATGTGTTAGTTTTCTTATGAAATTAGAGCAAATTTAAATATTTCCATGCTTTTTTTTTTCTTTTTGGTACCATGGATCAAACTCAGGGCCTTGCATTTTCTAGGCAGGCTCTTGCCACTGAGCTATATCCCAAGCCTCGCATCTTTTGCTGTAATAAACTTTTAGAAATTAAGATTCATTGCGTGCTTCATTACATATGGATTGGTGAAAGATTTCCAGAAGATTTTGAAACAACTTTGCACAGATCTATCAGTAAAATCATTATCTATAGCAACTCTGGCCTTCCAAAATGTACTTCACAATATTTCAAGGTAGAAATTATTCCTTAATCTCCAGCGATCAGAATAGATGTTAGCAAACTGGAAAATAACAATAATTTCATTGAACAACTCCTTCAGAGCTCTTGGGTGACCAGAAACTTTGTCAGTGAGCAGTAATATTTTAAATAGAATATTTTCTCTTTCTTTATGAGAAGTAGGTCTCAAAATTGGGCTTACAGTATTCAGTAAGCCATTTGGAATAGCCATACTGTCAATCAGACTTCGTTGCTTCATTTAGGTATCGCAGGCAGAGTAGCTTTAGCATAATTATTAAGAACTTTAAGATTTTTCAAATGGCAAATGATCACTGGTTTCAGTTAAAAATTGTTAATTTCATAAGTCCTTAGTAAGAAAGGCAGTTTGTCCCTGAGAAATTTTAATATCAGGCAACGACTTTTACTCTCCAGCTATTAAAGGCTTAGCTAGTATCTTTGTCCAATATAATCCTGTTCCAACTACAATGAATCTGTTTAATGTGTTCATCTTCCTCACTGGTTTCAACTAGATTTTCTAGAATAGAATTTTTTTTGGAAGAAATTTGTTGTAATTTCACATGAACACTTTACTCTGTACTTTCTTTTTTAAGGAAGGTTTTTGTCCTTAAATATCATGAACCAACTTCTGCTAGCTTCAAACTGTTCTTCTGTAGCTTCCTCTCTTCCTTTAGCCTTCAAAGGATTGAATCTAGAGAATTGATCTGGACTAGACTTTGGCTTAAGGGGACATGGTGACTGCTTTGATGATCTACTCAGACCTCTACAACTTTCCCTATTCTTATCATCCATGTGCTCATTCAAGTAACATTTTTAATTTTCTTCAAGAACTTTTCCTATGCATTCACAAACTTTCTAATTTGTTGAGAATGCTAGCTTTTGCTCTGTGTCCATTTCAACAGGTCTTTCTCATGAAGTGTAATTGGTTATAGATTTTGATTTAAAGTGAGAGATATGTGATACTTAATTTTCCTGGAACTCATAGAGGTCATAGTAGGATTATTAATATATGTAATTTTAATATTTTGGGTTTCAGGGAATAAAGAGTCCTGAGGAGAAGAAGAGAGGTGAAGAAATGGCCAGTCAGTGTGTAGTGCTAACAGAACATGTGTGATACTTCAAGTTTGTCATCATGTATGAGTGGTTTGTGGCATCCAGAACAACAACGATAGTAATATCAAAGATCATGCAGATCACCAAGATAGATATAATAATAGTTTAAAATTTAAAATACTATGAGAATTACTGAATTGTGACATGGAGACAGGCATGAACATGTGCTATTGGAAAATTAGTGCAGGTAGACTTGCTTGACAGAGAGTTGACACATAAGTTCCAGTTGTAAGAAACACAATGTCTTTGAAGTATAATGGCATAAGGTACACTTAGTCTCTTTATTTGTTTTTGTTGTTGTTGTTGTTGTTGTTGTTGTTTTTGAGAAGGCATAAAGAGGGCAATGGATGTGATAATCCTGTTTAACACATTATTGTAAGATTTGTTGTAAAAAAGTTATATCCACATTGAACTATGAGACAGAATTTATCATAATTATACTTTAGTAACATACCTGAATATGCTGAATGCCTATGTGAATAGTCATGATGTTTGACTGTTTTAAAGCCAAGAGTTGTCCTGCAGTTAGCCTGCATCTCATAAACACTAAACGATACTATTACGGCATTTGCCATATTACAAATATTTTTATTGTGCTTCAAAAATGCACACAAAGGATAACATCTCACAGAAAACACTGATATAAATGCTTCAAAGTCTGGAAGGGAAAAGAACTGTGGTGAAGAGTGGAACAGCTAGGATTTGCCAGAACAATGTCTTTGGTCATTTACATTGCACGGTTTTTATTCCTACCTTACTGTCTCTCACTTCACAAATCTCCATTCACACCTTAGCGCTAGTATTTTGTGAGGTATTCAAAATCTGTATTTAATCGGTTGAGGTTTTCAGTCTCCAGCATCAAAGCTTCTGCTTAATGTTGAGTTAATACACCGTTGTGCCAAAGCTTGAAGCTTTCAACACAGCTCTGAAACCAGCTGCGACACATCACTAATGCTGAGTCTCCAGCTCCAGAGACTGCTGCCTGCATGGAGTAAATGCATCATTTTTTAAAGCTCTGTCAGTGCAATCTAAGTGCTGTATAGGGTGTAATTGGGGATGTTTGAAAAAATATATATATATTTGAAACAATTTTACAAGAATCATCTGGGGAGTCTTATTAGAAACTTTTTCTTTTTTAACATTTCACAGTCTCAGAAATGAGTCTATCACTTTGGGCAGTTTTTATTGATCAGGTTCTCCCTTTTCTTTCTTTGGACATCTTTCCCTTGAACCTAGGCAAATAAATTTGAAGATGCAGACATTTCTTTATGTCTGTAGTCTTAGAATTGTTGATCTTGAGATGAAGAAGAATCTGGGTATATTCTGGTGAAGGCAATGCTGTTTCAAGTATATCCCATGAAATAACAGTGTCGGCCTATTTTAGGAGCTTATAGGAAACGCAAATTTTCCACTGAATCAGAATCTATGGGATAGCACTCAAGAATCTGTTTTAATAAACCATCAAGGTGACCACATTCAAAGCTAAAGTTTAAAAATCATGACAGTAGGCTGTGTTCAAAACTTCCTCATACTGAATCCTTCCGCAGCCCCACTCAGAATATTTGAAAGATAGAAGAGTCATTACAGTAAAAACAATTTATCCTGTGAGAACATTTTAAAAATTTATTGAACAGGTATCTGCTTCAATAACATTTGTTTCTTTTATTTCTCCTCTCTTAAGTGTTTGGCATATAGAAGTTACTCAATGTATCTGTGTTAAAAAGAAGAAAACTTTTTTGCCTTTTAGGTATATTATGCAATATGCTAAATCTTCTGGATCATCCTTATTTCACAAGGTACTTCACCACATACAGAAAACTGCTGAAATGTCCAAGTCCTCTCTTCTTTTATTAGCAGTGTCTAGAGCTCTCACATTCTTCTTAAGAGGACACTTTGCTCAGATTCATGTATTTCATGCTGATTCTTCTCTGGATATTTCTCAGAAGAAATAACAACAGTCAGTATCTTTCTCTACCTTCTCTTTGTCCTTCTCCTTCATCATATCTTTCTCCTCCTATTCCTTTTCTTTTTCTCCTTCCCACCTCTTTTTTCTTTTATCTCCTCCTTTTTCTTTTACCAGTTCCTCCTCTGCTTTCGTTCTGTCTTCCTCTTCTTCCTTTTCTTTCTCGTATTTCTTATCTATCTATCTATCTATCTATCTATCTATGTATCTGAACATATAGACTACATTACTTGGAATAAATAATAAGGCATACAAAAACACATACATGCAGATATATATATATACACATAAAAACACATACAAATAGAATTGGCATTTGTGCTAGTCAAAATTCCTGTTGCAGGGACAAAATACTTGATGCCCACAATTTAAACAAGAAGGAATTTATTTTAGCTTATAGTTTAAGAGATTTCAGTCCAGGATTGACTGGTTCTAAGGTAGACCATCATGGCAGAAGGAATAGTGAAATATAGCTGCTCACTTCAAGGCAGAGGAGCAGAACAGGGGAAGAACCCTGGAGGAAGGGGCCATGGGCCATATATATCATCAGCAAGGTCAAACCCATGAACCACTTTCTTCAACTTGTTCCCACCTACTAATAGTTGTTTAATTATGAACTCATAAGTATGTTAACATATTGATGAGGTTAGTACAGTTACAAACCAATCACCTCTTCAAGAATCTCTTAATCTGCTCAAATTGGATCTGAGGATTAACCATCTCAGTATTCAACCTTGGAACTAAGTAAGAATTTGACATATTTGATAACACTTCTCATATGATGTCTGAAAACACTTGGAAAGATGCAAGATCCAAGAAACAGTATGAAGCAGTAACAAAAATTACAGAGATGTCAGTACTTCGGATTTCTCTCAGATCTAATCTCTACTGGACTCATGTTAGGAGCTGAAAGAAGTGGATGCATAGGAATTAGCAAGAGTCACCATTATTTCACCTATAATTTTATATCCAGTTAGAACTCAGTATACTTAACTCACAACATGATGGGAATGTGACACTCATTCCCAGTTTTGGAGGGAACAATGCCCATCTTTGGCCTTCGAAGTACTAAAAGATTGAGGTGTAGAGAAAATGGCCCCCCCCAGCTAGTGTGCTTCAGTTTCTTAGTTGCCCAGGTAACAGTTCCTGTTGCAGTTCCAGTTGCTTCTGTCTCCTAGAAATGGCTCGTCACTGTGATGCATATTGTAAGAACCAATCAACGACAGCCAAGTACTCTACCTTTGTATTTCCCCTTTGCAACCCCATAAAAACCTCCCTCCCCAAACCTTTGGGGCCTGATATTTTGGGAATGATCTCAATCAGTGCTAGTTGATGTAAAATAAATCTGCCTCGAAATCCTGGGTGTTGTTTCAGCGTTTCTGCTTGCCATTGCAGTGGGAGGATGCCAGGAGAGCCCTGGACCAAGCAATATCTGGGGGCTGACACTAGGGACTAAGAATGGGAGGAGGGAAAAGTGCACTGTTACACCAGGAGTTGGATGTCAGCAGCATCATTGTGCCAGCAGAACTAGTAGCTTCTTAAGGGAAGTTATTTCACCTGGCCAAAAAGCAGGAAAGACTATGAGGCCTGTCGGTTTGGTCAGATATGGAGGATGTATTTATTGCTCACTTAGCATCACAGAACACTCTCAAGCAAGTTCTCAAAACTTTTGACAGTGAGATTTGGTAAAGATGTTAGGCTTCTGTGAGCACAGAGGGCAAAAATTATTTCCATTTATTTGTTCAACTGGGGTTATATTCTAAATAATTTTAGAACATATTTTACAATTAACTCTTTACTGTGAACATTTTCTTATGCCCATAAATATTCAAAAATACTATAATTCTTATTGGCTGTATAGTACCTAGTACATGTTCCATACTAAATTTTTAGAATTTTCTTCCTGTGATTGTTATGGGCAGAATGTATGCCCTCCACCAGCAAATTCATATGTTGAAATCCTAATCCTCAAACTGTCATAATGTCACTGTGGTTTGCGATCCCATATTGAAAAAGATAATCAAGTTAAGATAGAGGTCATTAAAGTAGTCCTTAATTTAATATGACTGGTGTCCTTGTGAGGAAAGGACCTCAGGACACAGAGGTACATACAGTAATTATCATAAGAAGACACAGGCAGAATACAGACATCTAAATAACAAGAAGACAGGCTTCAGAAGAAACCAATCCTGCCCTTAACTTGATTTAGGGTTCTACGTGCAGCTGTGTAAAAATGTAAATTACTGTCAAGTCACTAGTCTGTGGTATTTGGAATAGCATCCCAAACAAATTAACACAATGGCTATTAATTTTCTTACAACCTTTGAATTATATAACATTTGTATATCCTAGTATGTAAATCATCATGGACCTCACTGATAAATTCCTTAGTCTATATCCCTATAGTTGGAATTATTGGGTTGAAAATTGTCATCAGTCTGTAATGATAATTCTCCCATAGAGCATACAGACTTGTTCCCAAATTTTTTCTCCCACAAATGTAATTTCACTGTTAATCTCTATACTGAAAAATTTAAGACAACATAATCTGTCCTATAGTCCATAAGTATACAACTTCCTTCAAATTTATAGTCACTTACTATCTATGGTGCTGGGGTTAGCCATTAGACAATAGGTTCAGGCATTCACACCATATCTTACTCACTTTCATAATGAATTAAAGAAGCTTACAAGAACCAGAAATCTCTCAGGGAAACAAATACAAGGTAACTGCCCTTAGAGAGCATTTTTGGGATCTACAAGTCAGCTGGAGAAGGAGATGTAATATTTATAACTGACTCCAATTTCGTTAGCACTTTAACATATTTGTGCTGTTGTTCATTGACTTGATTTTTTCAAAGCAGTTAACTGAGACTGTCCATCAGCAAAAATGAGATGTTTATTTTAATCCAGAACATGAATATTGTTAATTTTTAGATGGTTCTACCTGTAGTGTACCCCTCAAAAAATATCAAGAGACATGGGAAGGGTCCACACTCCATGCAGGCAATTTCACCTGAAGAAGTGTAGTCATCTAGGAGACTATGCCAAAGACTCACAGGGAAAAAATATGTTTTCATGGGATTGAGGTAGTGGTGATCAAAATACATAAAAATTATCATCAATTGAAACCCTGGATTAAGAAAAGTCCAGGAAAGCAGAGTGAACGTGATTTTATGTAAAATTTAGGAGGAAATAAGGAAACTTACTATTAAATTTTTGGCAGTTTCTAATATTCCCTATACGATCTAGAGAGTTTGTGAGAGTGATAAGGAATTGGAATGGGTTTTCCAAAACCAACATGATCTCAGTATTCGATTCTCTGGCCTTGTCCCCATGTACACTGATGGTAGCAGAATGTTTAAGAAGAAAGCCTCACTGTTCTACAAATTAAAATATAAGATCTTGTAACACTCATTTGTTAGGACTAGGAAAAATTTCTATTTTGACTTTTTCTTTGGATAACAATTTCTTCTTTTGAAATGGCATTGGACTGGTTTGCAGGTTACTTTAGTATCCAGCTAAAAGAAAGTAGATTTGGGGATGCGTTTGATTTGTAAAACCTGAGATACAAATGAGGTTTGGAGCCCTTTCACATATGATTAAGTTTGTACTAGTCATGAACAGTGGTGTACACCATTTCTGTCTCCCACTTTCCTGACACACAGTTTTGGGGTATAAAGGTGCCACACAGCACCTGGAAACCAATGGATGAAGGATCTGGGAAAAAACACAGATGGAAATATATAGAGTCAGAGGTAACCTGCAGAAAATTATTCTAAATCTATTTACTCAAGTGTAATATAAACTGGGTGTGGTTTTTCACCTTATGTTTAATAAAAAACTATAAATTTTACTCAAATTCACCACAAATTTTGGATACAGCAGAAAAAAAACACTTTCGAAAACTATTAATGGTAAGAATCAAAATTTAATCATTTTAGGAAAAAGTCTAACTTTTCTGTAACCATAAAAAGAGTATTATAAAAATATTTTTTTATGTTGAAAAGAATACAATCAAACAAAATAAAACAGAGTAAAGTCAATCACAACAAAACAATGAACATGGTACATGACTTCTAAACAGGTTAAAGAGCAGTCAATAATGGCTATTACCATAATGCCTCTTGTTGTCTTCAATGTAACTCCCCAAACCACCAGTGATAAATAAAATCTAACAAAATAGAACAAAAAGGGCTGGGGATCTAGCTCAGCGGTCTAAGTACCTGTCTGGCAAGCGCAAGGTCCTGAGTTCAATCCTCGGTGCAGCAAAAAAAAAAAAATTACAAAATAGAACAAAA
>RJWT010041527.1:0-12324 GCA_004365215.1 Cuniculus paca
TTAACTATAGTTGTAAA
Organism: Cuniculus paca; assembly: GCA_004365215.1. Taxonomy (NCBI): domain Eukaryota; kingdom Metazoa; phylum Chordata; class Mammalia; order Rodentia; family Cuniculidae; genus Cuniculus; species Cuniculus paca. Next base: position 18 of record RJWT010041527.1, read on the forward strand.
GCGAATGTAAAAGTTTATTATTGAAGTAAACAGTGATTAATTATTTGTTTCCAAAATTTATTTGCCCTCCCATGCTCATTGCAGCCAACATACAGGAATTATTTGTCTATTGATGGATTAATTGGTAAACAAAATGTGGTATGTACATACAATGGCATATTTTCCAGCCTTAAAAACAGAAGGATCCCAGCCAATGCTAATGACCACCCAAGCCATGCCCTGAGTCAGGAGGACCTAGAAACCACACACTCCACTCCCAGTTGATGGTGCCCCTATTCTTAGGGTCTCCAGGACACAGAGCAACAGAGGTGACAACCAACAGACTGATCTGATTGAAGAAGTTGTGGGATGCCAGTTTGGAGGGTATAATTGTCAGAAGGAGCAGTCCTAAAGGAGAAAGCATTTAGTCAACTGGTATTTCTGTACTCTTGCACTGCTGCCTACATCCAGGAGAAATTAGAGGTCTGATTTACTATAGGTCAATATAAGGGCAGCCTAATTATTGTCACTAAAATCACAGTCCTCTTAGTTCTAGTTCAGGGCTATTTATGAGTGGTTCCTAGTATTTGTCAGTATCCAGTTGATATTTGATGCTATCACTGACACCAAATTGATTACTATAATTAAAGCAACATAGTAGTGACTGGCCCTGTTTCCTATGTCAATACCTAGATTACCTAGGGGGCTGATAAAGAATACTCTGCATCATTCCTGAAGAATAAGTCACTGAGCCAAAGAATTTGCAAACACCAGCACAAACAAACAAACAAACAAACAAACAAACAAACAGAGATATGAAAAGACAAGAAAACAGTACCTCCAAAATCTTGCAACTTACCCAAAACAGTTTCAGGGGGCATTGAGGGGGAGAAAAATCACAAGCCACATGGCAGATAGGTCTGAAAGGGTATCAATGGAGGTAAAACAGTTCAATAAGGTGCTTGATGGATGTAAAGAAGACACAACTAATAAATAATGACCCTAATGAAACAAATGATCAGTGAGTCTAGAAATGACACTAATAAATAGCTAGTGGAACAAAAGAAAGAAATGCAAAACATGAATGCCCAGCATGGAAAATAAAATAATGGGAGTTTGTAAAAATTTCAAACAGAAATTCAGGAGATTAAAACACAATTGAAAGTATAGTGTTTTGGTTACTTTTTTCTGGTTGTTGAGACAAAATACCTCACAACCAAAGTGAAGGAAGGAGAGGTTTATTTCTTACAGTTTTGGGGGTTTCAGTCCATACTTAGCTGGTTCCAAGGCAGGGTGGTGTGGCTGAGGGGGCAGCCATTCATGATGGCTACAAGAGCAACAAAAAGAAAAACACACAACAAAAAGAAAAACATGCCTCTTTCTGGACCTTACATTGTATGCCAGCTCCACCCCTGGGCGGGTGCAGCACTCACACCACCAATCCCAGCACTAGACAACAAACCAATCACAAATGCTAGATTCAGCTGTTTCCATGATTGCATGAGACTGCATGTGGAGGACTACTTAGACAGTATAACATATGGGTAGCAGAAGGGACCAATGTGAAGACAGTGTCAGATCTAAAGGACAGGACTGTTGTCAATAATCAATTAATGAGAGATACATTAAAGACAACCAGGGAGCATGAAAAGTGGATCCAACAGCTTCTAAATGACTCAGAGAGGAATGATATAAGAGTGATTTGAGTTAGCAAAAAATTAGAAGACAGCATAAGGAGCATTAAAAAAAACTATACAAGTAATAGTAGAAAATGTTCCAGACAGGATAAACGAATTTAACATACAGATAAGTAAGTTTGTAGAACCCCAAGTAGCTATGATCAGAAAAAAAACCTACTCCATGCCCCCACAAAAATCCCCCCAGAAAACAGCACAAAGGCACAATCTTGAAGGCTACTAAACAAAAGCAACAAATTGCCTAAAAGAGAAAACCATTCAGAATTACAACAGATTTCTCAACACAAACTGCAAAGAAAAGGAGAATATGGAATAAAGTGTTTCAAGCTCTAAAAGAAAACAACTTCTAACCCAGACTGTTATAGCCTGCAAAATTGTCTTTCAAAAATGATACAGAAATATGATATTTCCATGATAAAAAAATCTAAAGAAGTTCATGACCATCAAACTAATACTCCAAAAACTTCTCAAAGATATCCCAGAAGGAGACAATGAAGTTGTCAATGCCAAAAGGTCCAATAAAAGGACTAATAAGTAAGTATAAAAGAAAGAAAGCAAAATGAGAGCAGGAAATTAATACAATGATAAGAATAAGTCAATACTTATAAATTATAACTATCAATGTAACTGGACTAAACTCACAAATCAAAAGACACAAATTAACAGAATAGATCAACAGTATGCTGTATACAAGAAACACATTAAACACAAAAAGAAATTTGTAGACTAAAAATCAAAGGAAAGAAAACAATATTCCATGCAATAGGGACATGAAAATAGGCTTTTGTCTCTTGTTGCTTTTTCTGTCTTCTACCATCATGAACAGTTACCCTTCTGCCATATGCCACCCTGCCTTGGAGCCAAAAGATTATGAACTGAAACCTCTACAGACAGTAAGCTAAGTAAACCTTTCCTCCCTTTCACTTTGAGCATTGGGTATGTTCTTTCTTTCTTTCTTTCTTTCTTTCTTTCTTTCTTTCTTTCTTTCTGTCTTTCTTTCTGTACTGGGGATTGAACTCATGACCTCACACTTTCCAGGCAGGTGCTTATGCTGCTGAGCTATATCCCAAGCTCACATTGGGTATTTTTTTAGCAACAAGAAAAGTAACTAAGACAATGAGGGATCTCAGTATCACAAACAGATGATAAATTAAACAAAAAACCAACAAAGAAATGTTAGAATTGAACCAAATCTTCCAACAAATGGACTTACTAGATATATGCAGTGCTCCACCCAAGAACAACAGAATATATATTCTTTTCAGATGCATGTGATACTTTCTTCAAAATAGACCACACATTGTGTAATAAAGCATCCCGAAGTAAATGCAAAAGAATCAAATTTTACTATGCACATTATCCTATCAGTGCCATGAAACTAGAAAACAATAACAAAAGAAGCCACAGAAACTATGCAAACATATGAAAATTAAACAACACACTCTAAAATAATCAATGGATCACAGAGGAAATTAAGGAAGAAATAAAACAGTTCCTAGATTAAAATAATAATGCCAGTAAAACATTCTAGAATTTACAAGACACACTGAAAGCATTCTTATAAGGGAAGTTTATGGTGGTGAATGCCCACATTAGAAAAACAGAATGAATTCAAATAAATAACCTAATGATTCATCTCAAGGTCTTAGAAAAATAAGAACAATTCAAATCCAGAACTTCTATATGGAAGGAAATTATAAAGATCAGAGAAAGTTAAAAAATACAGAGAATTAATGACTCAAAAAGCTGGTTCTTTGAAAGAATGCAATATACAAACCTTTAGCCAATCTTTTCCTAAAAGGAAAGAAAAGACACAAACTAGTTCAATTAAAAATGAAAAGGGCAAAATCATAATAGACACTGTTGAATTCCAGAAAATTATTAGCAATTACTTTGCAAACATATATGCCAAATAATTGGAGAGCTCAGAAGAAATGGAGTGATTCCTAAATCCATATGAATTGCCAAAACTGAACCAAGAAGACTTAAATTTTTGAAGAATCCAATAACAGGCAGTGGGCAGTGAAATTGAAGCAGTAATTAGAAAAAAAAAAACCACCTATCTAAGAAAAGTTCAGAATTGGATGGATACACAGCTGAATTCTACAAGAACTTCAGGAAAGCTCTCACACCAATACTTCTTCAAAGTTTTAATGAAATTAAGAGGGAAGTACTTCCAAAATTGTTCTTGAAAGCTAACATTATGCTGATCCCCAAACCAGACAAGGATCCAACCAAAAAGAACTGTGGGCCAATTTCACTAATAAACACAGATGCAAAAATCCTTAACAAGAGACTGGCTAAAGAGATTAAATAAGTCATCAAAAAGATCATACATCATGACCAAGTAGGCTCCATTCCAGGAATGCAAGAGTGGCTCATCATATGCAAATCAATAAATGCAGGTCATCATATAAACAGAAGCAAAGACAAAAATCACATGATCTTCTCAATAGGTGCAGAAGTCTTTGACAAAATGCAGCATGCATACATGATAAGATCCCTCAAGAAGATAGGCATAGAAGGTCTTTTTCTCAATATGATAAAAACTATTTATGACCAACATCAGATAAAATGAGGAAAAACTGAAAGCCCTCTCTCTAAAATCAGGAACAAGACAAAGACATTCATTATCAGCACTCCTGTTCAATATAGTCCTTGAAACACTAGTCAGAGCAATCAGGCAAGAGAAAGAAATAAAAGGAACATGCGCAGGAAAAGAAAAACTCCAAATGATTATTATTTGCAGATGACAAAATGCTTTACTGACAAAATCCAAAAAACTACACTAAAAGGCTCCTGGAATTGATAACCAAATTCAGCAGTATAGCAAGAACAAAATAAACACAAAAATTAATAGCACTCCTACACACTAATATTGAACTCATTGAAAAAGAAATTAGGAAAACAATACCATTCATAATAGCATCAGAACAATTAAATACTTAGGTATTAATCTAACTAAGGAAGTGAAATACCACTACAATGAACTACAGTAGTCTCAAAAAGGAGATTGAAGCAGACATCAGAAAATGGAAGGATATCTCCTATATTTGGATAAGTAGAACCAACATAATCAAAATTACTACTTTCAAAATTGATTTTGAAAGTTTAATGCAACCCTAATGAAAATACCAACATTGACTCTCACAGATCCAGTGAAAACAATTCTACATTTTTTTTATTTTAAAGAAAATAGGACAAAACAAAACAGAACAGAATGAAAAAAGCAAAAGAAAACAGTATAGAGTCAAACATAATATAGCATTTCAAAGGAGAACACTGCAAGCTATACAGGTTTTCAAAACATAACAACAGGAGATTAACATTGGTTACCCTAGTGTCTCTTGCTTATACAAAATCAGAAGAGATACAGAACAGCAAAAGCAATCCTGGCTAACAAAAGCAAACAAAGCAGGTGGCATCATTATCCCAGACTTAAAGTTATAATGTTAAGCTATGGTGATTAAAACAGTGTGATCCATTGATCCACAAAAACAGGCAAGTGGGTCAATGGAATAGAACAGAATAGAAGCAGCAGAAACAACCCCAGGCACTTAAGGCTAAGGGGCCTTAAGATATTTGACTAAGGGGCCAAAAACATACACTGAAGGAAAGATGGCCTCTTTAATAAGTGTGCTTGGAAAATTGAATATTCACATGCAGAAGACTGAGTATACCCATATATCTCACTATGAATAACACTAAACTAAAATCAAGATGGATCAAAGATCTAAATGTTAAAACAGAAACAATATCCTGGAAAGTAAAATAAGATATATGGGTAGACAAGAATTTTTTGAACAGAATTCTAATGACACAAGAAATAATACTGGGACTGAACAAATGGAATCATGTCAAACTAAAAAGTTTCTACTCAGCCAGTGAAACAACCAACAGAATACCTATGGTTAACAATACTGCTTTATGTACCATTCTTATATGGTGAACTTAAATTTTCCCAATACCATCTATTTAAATAATATAAATAAACTGAAATTTTAAAAAATTCACTTATAAATGGAGATGCCAAACACATCAAGTTTCCACATGAACATGGCCTATCTTTTCTCATAATGTTTTTATGACAGTATTATTGGTACTGTAATAATAGTATGTTCTCTAGGGCTAGGTCTGGAGAAAATTACTAATAGCTTGTATTGCTTTGTTATTCTCTTTGGATTTCAAAATTTCTGGACTGTATCTGAAGTAATGGCACCATTCTATTTATAGAGACTGGTGTAATGATGTGGCTTTCAAGCTATACAATAAGTATTCAGCATCTGATGGGAAAGCTAAGTCCTCTTATTGAGTCATGACCATAACAGTCAGGATAGGGATTTATTTATGCCAATTAAATGGGATAATATCTCTCTGAAGAATCCAGAATTTCCCCCAAATACACAATTCTCTTCATAATCCAGTTCTAAACTATATTTATAATCTTTCTGCCAAAGATAGTTCATTCTCTCCAGCTCTTTATTTTAGTTTCATGAATGCCAACTACTTAAATAATTTATTTCAGATTATTCAGCAGTATTTGGGAAAATCTAGGGCCAGATCTCAAATATCCCATACTTGATAAATCTTCCATGCCTTCTACCATCATCAATATGGATCCTGCATGGAAATCTTGTTTCTCTCCATCTCAACTCTTTATTTATAAGCATTTGAGAAATACTACACCAGCAGACACAGATAGTGAGACCAAGGGATGAGGCCTATGATCCTTCTCCTTACTTCTGAGTGATTCCTGATTCTAGGAAAAAGGTGAATGAATGCACACACAATTCCTTCATCCTCATTTCCTTAACCAAGTTGTAGAGGTGAAGACAATGACCTGCAGCATCTGAACAACTACTTGTCAAGTCTATAACACTTTGCATCAATAGGAGGTCTCACTTGCACATTAGTAGAGAAGAAATTAATCCTTTTATTTCCCTGTCTTATCACCTTTCTTTTACATGTCTTGAGAAGGAGGTCTCACTTGCACATTAGTAGAGAAGAAATTAATCCTTTTATTTCCCTGTCTTATCACCTTTCTTTTACATGTCTTGAGAAGGTGGGTGCAGAAGTGCAACCACATGACTCATATCCTGCTTGAATGAGAGTATGGTTTCTTCCATGGAACAGCATCTGTGCATGGTTACAAATAGTATAGTGCTCATGGGAATGGGTAAGTGGAGCTGGAAAGGTTATTTTATGTTCCTACCCTCATTCTTCTTAAAAATTTTGGAAAGTTCCTGTCCATTGTTTGAATAAAGAAGTCTAGGAAATACACTATCCATTCATAATCCTTGTGAGAATGTCCAGTCGCTTTGGATTAAAATTAAATCTATACTCCCAGTTGTTGTAAGAATAAGCTAGGCAAGAAACATGAAAGCAGAGAAGCAATGATCTGTTTTCCTTTGATATTATTTTCATTAAGGTCAGAAGCTGCACATTAGTCTCCTTTCTGGAAAATAAAATCTGCTGGTGGGAAAGTGTACTCAGGATAGAGTTTCCACATTGCTCTTGACTCCAGTGCTTCTTTCTTTCTTTTTTTTATTTTAAAGAGAATAAAACAAAACAAAATAAAACAGAGCAAAGCAGATCAGAACAGAATAATGCAAGGAATACAGGACTTCAAAACCAGACAACCGAAAATCAACAGTGGCTACCATAATGTCTCTTGTTCTCTTTAAAATAGTTGTCAATTCCTTCACACACAACAAATTTAAACAAAACAAAATAGTATAAAACCAATCAGAACAAAAGTATTATAGATCTTCAAAACCAGACAATAGGAAATCAACAATGGCTACCATATTGTCTCTTGTTTTCTTCAAAATAGCTGTCCATACTGTCTCACATGTTTGAATCAAATAATAGAAAACAGACTAAAAAGAATCAGTTCAAAGAATAAAAGCATTATTGGACTTCAAAACCTGATGATAAGAAGTCAGCAATCCAGCGTTTATTTCTTAGATGTTTTGTAACTTTCCCAGGTGAGAAGGGAAATGGTTTGGGGCCAGTGACAGTTGCTGCCATTCAAGTGTTATTCTTCACAGAGACTCACATTTAACAACTTTCAACTTAGGGCCTTAAAACTTCTTTCCAGGCAGAAATCTGTCAGGTTCTGGGCTGTGAAAGCTTTGTCCTGCCTGAGGACAATGCTGAGGAGAAATGACACAGAGGCACATGTGGGTCAGCAATCTGGGACTTACAGAGGCTGATCACCAGCATCGGACACTATTTTCAGGAACTCAGCTCTCTATTGTTCCACGTGACAGCCATCTCTGTGCCCATGTGTATCCCTCTGATGTGAATCCAAATCTAAAATGAAACCCACTTCTTTGTACTTACCACTTCTCTATTTTGCAAATGTATGGGTGTATAAAACATAGATTATTTTTAATAATTTTCTCCAAAGAGTGGTCAAGAAAGCTTTTCTCAGCAGTTTCTTGGGAGTCAATCTGAACATTGATTTATCTGTTCTGAATGGTGCCAGAATGGCACAGGTCATCTGCACAAGTTTTGTGAAGTAACTAGTTGTGCCTATTCCAGAATATCTATAACAAAAATAGAAACCCCATCTGTCTAAAGTGGTTTGGATCCCATTCAACAGATAAACAGTTAAACTAAGAGTCAGAGAGCCCACCCGTGTTTTCCTTCTACACCAACCAGCATTTCCCTCTAAGTCTGAGAAATATTATGGTTATAGAAGAGACACCAGGGCCTTTTGAATCAGAAAATTAGAGACTGAATCCTAAAATTACTACCCACTTTCTGTGGGAGCTTGAAAGAACTACGAATTTTTCTAAACTTCCCCTTTTCATCATAAAATAGAATTACTGGCTGAAAGAGCAGAATGTACAGTGTGTAGATGGTGGAGGCTTCAAATAATTTATAATTTTCTCCCTACTCTCCAGCCCCAAATCAAGAAGTGCCAAAGGACGATGTCAAATTGAATTGTTCAAAATAAATAGCAGAATAAACAAATTATAGCTAATATGCTTTACTATTCATTCATTCATTCATTCACTTATTCATTCATTCAGTATACAAGGAGTGCTGTCTTGGTATTTGTTGTGTTGCAAGATGGGAATCTGAGATGAGGAAAACTTGGGGCTTGATACTACACTCCCACTCCCACTCCCACCCCCATCCCTGGAGAAAGTGGGAAGCAGATGTGTCTCTACAGGGAAGGGAAACATGTTCAGAGGCACAGTGCTGAGCAGGTGTTAAGGCAAATAGGACCAGGACACCGAGGTCATTAGTGTTGGTCAGCGTCCTCAGAGCCAGCCTTGGGCTGCAGGACTCTCTGTCTCCTTTACCTCTGTTTTTCTGACTGACACATGTAGGGTTCCAAAGGTGAAAGTGGCTTCATTCTGCTCTGGCTTATTGAGTGGTCTGTGGAAATGTCTGAGTCTTCCTTGTTTTTGCACATCTCTTTTCAAAAGCTTTTTGAGGGTGGATAAGATAACCTCAACCTAAACTGAGAGGAGTCCTGCTGGATCTGAAGGAAATATATTTGTCTTTTTTTGGTCTAGCTGGGACTCGATAGAGGAAAACGTGTGTGCTGCATACTCTTGCCTATGACATGGCAGTTTACTTTTGTGTGAACTCACTGAAAAAAAAGAGTGTGTTCTTTTACCTGGAACCTGTAATTGATGGCATTCTTTAAATTGTCTGTTTTGAGAATTATACTAATGTTTACTTCAGACCAATTAAGATGTAAGGAGAAGTAAATAATATGAATTTCTTATAAAGGAAAAGCTTTCAGGAGGAGAATATCAGCAGTTATTGGGTACTAATTTATATACTCAGTGTTTTTCTTCATTATTTACCTTGATCCTCGGTACAACTGTACAGGGTACATATGACAACCCTCATTTTGTATGTAAAACCTGGATTCGAGAGGTAAATGCTTGGTACAAGATCACACACCTAGTAAATGGTAAACTCATATCTGTATAACTCCTAAGCCAACAACCTACACAGAACTTTCTGCTGGGATACCAGTGCTATATAGCATGAATAACTTATGTGTGTGATATGTGACATGGTTTATAGTATGAGTATGTACAAAGTATCACAGGAACTGAACCCTCAGAATAAATCATCATAAAATGCTTCATAAGTCAACCATCTCATTTCAGAGGCAAGAAAATGAAGCAGAGCTGTGTTTTGCTCAAGGTTGCAAAGTTGCAAAGACAGAACTAAATGCTTAAGTAGTACCTTTCCTACAAAGAAGAAGTCATCTCATTATGGCCTAAAGTGTTAGGGCTCCATACCAGCTGAGAATAATTTATGGAGTAAATAGAAAGCAAAAAGACCAAAGTTTAGCAAAGTGGAGAGGAAATAGTTTCCCAAGCTGATCAGCTTACCCAGGGTTTGTTGCTCAGCAATAGCAGATCTCCCCTGCCTGGGATCAAGTGTCATGTTAGAAGTTGAATGTAGTTGTGCTTCAATAATTCTCAAAGGAGTTCATCTGTTTCCAACTCAGTGGAATGGCAGTTTGAGGTCGTTGAATGCTGACTGAATAGTTACTATGTCCTGATCCAGATGTGTTTTTCACCAATCATCATATCTGATGCATAACAAAACTGTTCCAAAATTAGTGACAGAAAAAAACTGTTTAATGATCATAGATTTTGTGGGTCAGGAATTCAGACAAGCACAACAGAGATCTTTACTCCATTATGCATGAACCCTCACAGGGGGTAGGAGGGGTGGGATTCAAAGGGCTTGCAGCAGATTTGGCATCTTTGTCTCCACATGACCCCTCCAGTGCTAGCTGGAGTTTAGCAGGATGTTGAGACTTTTTACAGGGAAACTCAGGGTTCAGTAAGACTAAGGTAGAAACTCACAGTCCTTTTACAAGCTACTTAGAGATCATATTTCTCATAATCTATTTGTCACAGCTGTCATGGGTCAGTCCAGCTTTAAAGGTGTGAGTAGAGAGAACCCAGCCTTTGATGGGAATAGAGTCAAAGAATGTAGGCCTGTCATTAGTCTACTATATGTCATGAAAGAAGGCAACAAAAGGGACCATCTCTGTTCCATCATCTGTTCTAGCAAAAATCCAAGGTTCACCAGTCCCCTAGGAGAGGATAGAAGGAAAACCAAGACATCATCAAGTCAGAGAATTTTGGAATTTCCAAGACAATTAATCAGTGGGGGAAAGAATGTATATAAAAAAATCGTATTTTTGAAATAATCTAATTCAGCAGAGAGAGGACTGACTTGGCAGTCAGGATAGCAACTGATTATGTGATTTGGGGCACGTCCACCCAAAGCCAGGTTTTCCATGCCTGTGAAATGGGGTTGATCCTGCCTGTCTTGTGAGGTGGTTGTGAAGACCACACAAGATGTTGCCTTAGGTTGGGCACCTTGAAGCAAACCCTGAAATCAGAATGTGTATGAAAATTATTATTACGATATATTTTCTGGCAGGGAGTAGAGGAATGGGACACTGAGTCAGGGAGGGGTAGGAGGGCAAGCAGGAGTGAGATATCAAGCCATGTCTCATGAAGGGTAATTTCCACTCAATTTCACAGGGCTTCTGCAGGGAAAAGTGTCAGGAAACTGCAGAGGAGCAAGGTAGCTCTGGGATTTATCCCAGTACAGGTGTTTATATTCCCACACTTGCAAACTTGTCCCAAGGGAATGTAAATTCCCAGGCACTTTCAGCTCTCCATATAGCCAGAAAAGCTACCAGAAGGTAGCCCTCAACAAAAGGTACAGTTTCAGGGAGTAAAAGAAGACCTGAAGCAAATGAGAAAGGATATGAGCAAGCTACCTGGGATGTATACTCTCAGCACAGTGTGTGATTCATGGAAGTCCCTCAACAAATGCTAACAACTCTTGTTTTTATTTTTTGTTTTTTGTTTTTTCTGATACTCTTATTGGTGTTATTACTTCTATCCCTCCAAGTTCTCAAGGGAAGGACAGGTAAGGTAAGATATAGTTTCCCTCAAATCCAGGGCTCCCTTTAGCTGGGTTCAAATCCCTTGGCCTCTAATAGTTTCCCTTATCATCTGCTTCACATCCCAGTTCTGACAGAGGGAAAGCTACCTTTCAAAATTCAAAGCCAGGGTGAGAAAGCAGGTTTCCATTTATTCACATCCTCCCCCTGCTGCACTGCTCATCGGCAGAGTGCATGCCAGCCACACCAGCCCCACTCAGCCCCAATTGCCCTTACCTTTTCATCATTGCCCCTCAGACATGGCAGAGGAGGAATTGCTCCAGCATCTGATGTCTCACTGGAGTCACCCAGTTCTCTCTGAGGGCACACACTGCCAAGCATTTTTTTTTTGCCTCAGTCATCAGTACTTCAGGGACATAAAAGCACCATGTTCAAACAATTTCCATCTCTTTTTCATTTTAAAATGCCTTTGGAGCCTTGGCCAAGTTTATCGTGCCGGAAATTTCCCTGGGGTAGCTGCTGCTGTGGTTCTCCTTACCCAAGATAAATCTTTAAGATCTCCCAGTCCCATGGGTTTCCTAAAGGGTGGTGTCATGAATTAAATGGTGTCCCTCTCCCTCCCATCCCCCAGAAGAAAGATAAGTTGAAATCCAAACCCTCTGTTCCTCAGAATGTGAATTTATTTGTAAACAGAGTCTTTACAGATGTAATTAAACTACAA
>RJWT010041528.1:0-12303 GCA_004365215.1 Cuniculus paca
CGGAGGTATTCCTACCATCTGGTAGGGATTTTCCTGAAAGATAAGACCCAGAAACAGCAGAAATTTTATTTTCCTCAGCAACAATTTTGTTTTAAGCTGGAAAGATGAAATCAAAATGAATGCCAGCAATAACTGCAATTTGAGGCACAGTGAACAGAAGATAAGGAAATTGCACTCCTTTTTACTATAACAGCCTTTGGTAGAATCTGATTGAACTTATTGTACCAGTGACAGGGTGGTTAGGGGAGTAGGCCAGGACAAAGCAGTAGTGACCAGCTAATTCACTGGGCCTTTGTACCGAGCTTCTAAACCCCAGATCAATTCTTTCCCACCACACATTCCAGGATGACACCAGGGGTGGACCTGACAGGTGTGTCACACATATGCACACGTACATGCATCACTGTGAAAGGTACTTCCTCCTCCATCTGCCATCTGAGCCTCAGAAACCTTAATATATGATATAGCATGATGATACCAGGCAATGATCTACAAGTACACATATGTCCAGATAATAGAGATAACAAAAAATGGCCCTCAAACATCACATAAAACAACAGTAACTACTTTGTAATGGTCTAGATGTGTGATATACAGAGCTTTCAACCATGACGCTTGACACTGTGATCTGTATTGTCAGTGATTTGTTTCTAGCAATGAAATGGCAAAATTTTCAAATGATCTCCTTAGTAAGTACATAAAAGAATCAAAAATAACTCCATTAAAAATGGGCAAAGGATTTGAACAGACATTTCTCCAAAGATATATACAAGTAGATGAAAAGATTATAGCTAAACATTAGAGAACTACAAATGAAAAGCACAATGAGATTTTAATTCACACCCACAAGAATGGCTATTCACACACACACACACACACACACACACACACAAAATGCAAGAGGAAAAGAGTGCAGGAGATGGCGTGGGGCACTGATGGCGTACCTTTTAGAGTTTTCAATGACAGCAAACAGCTGGCTGTGGCATGCGTGTCATAGGTTTGCCACCCCAGCTTTGGGTAGTGGTTACACAATCATGTAAATGTTCTTAATGTCCAACAGTATATTTAAAATGGTTAAGTGATACATTTTATATTTGTACAGTGAACACAATTGAAATACATGGAGTCAAGACTATCACTTTCAGAATATCAATTTGACTTACATATCGAAGTCTACTTCTGTGTCCGAAGGAGAAAGACTAGAGTTGCTCACAGTTCCTATGTGTGGAGGCACCCATGGGAACAGGATGTGCCCCGGCTGCAGGGCAGGGAAAGGGATGATGGTAACAAACACAGACACGAGCCGTATAACTGCGTTCTGATGAGCAAGAAGACTCAGCCCAGAACTTGAGTGTGAAGCAAATTCCTTCTTTGGGGTCTCATTTCAACTTCCTGCCATGATGCTGTTAAGAGTTTGTGCTTTGAGTCACCTCCTCCCTTCCTTAAAGGAATCTCTAAGTCCTGGGAAAAAGAAACACTCAATACTCTGTGGTATTGAGCCAAAACTCTACCAATTTGGCGACTGTGTAAAGAAGAGGTGGGTGCCATAATCATCATTAGAGACCAGTTCTCAAGAGGTACACCCTAGAAGTAAGTGGAGGGCATACAAACACAGCAGACAAGCTCAACAGAGGTAGTAAACAAAAATGAGATTACATGAAATGAGCTCAAACGATCTTGAGAAACAAAATTACGAAGCCGAGAAAAATTATATGAAACACACAATCAACTAAATCAACAACCAGAATATGAGCTGGTTTTAGAATTCATAGAACAAAAGTACTCTTCAAGTACTCAGTGGGATAAAAAAAAGTCTGCACTAAGATATACCATATTAAAATTAGAGGACATTAAATGTAAAGAGAAAGCCTTAAATATTAGCAAAGACAGAAGGCATTATTAGCTACAAAGAAATGACAATTTGACTGAGATCAGAGGATGTCTCTAGAATAAAAGCCTAAACGCTAAAGCACGCTAAAGAATGCTATTCTTTCAGCATTTTATATACTGTTAAATTATCATTCAAGAACATGAATAGACGGGATAGGTGTGTAGCCCAGCAAGACTGAGGCCCTGGGTTCAATGATACACAGAACTGAAAAACAATCAACAATAAACAAAATAAAACAAAAAACAAAACAAACAAAAAACCCCACGAATATACCACTTACCATCATTCACGGGAATAAAAAAAAAATTCTGATTACCTACTTCATTAAGGAGAATGCAAACTCTAAGAGAAAGTTTAGTATGCAAAATCAGTGAGCACAACATCTGATAAATGCTAGAGAAGGCGATTAACTAATGACAAATTAAAAGTAACTTGCGTTTTTTAATGACAGCATAAGAGAATGTTACTAAGAACTTTTATGTCAATAGATCTGAAAATTTGGTTGAAATAAACAAATTCCTAGAAAAATACAATTTCAAAACTGCCCCCAAAATAAAATGGAAAAATTGATTAGCCTAAAAACTATTAGGAAATACATTTTTTGATTAAAACTTTCCACAAAGAAAAGTTCAGCCACAGATGATGATGATTTCACTGGTTAAATGTGATTGAACATTCAAGAAAGAAAAATATCAACCCTCAAAATATTCTCCCAAAAAGTACAAAAAGGAAATACTTCCAAATGAGAGCTATGAGAATAGCATAATCTTAATACCAAAACCTGAGCAGAATACAACAAACAAAAACCTATAGGCTAATCTCATCTCTAAACACGCATTTAGAAATTCTTTTAAAAAAAGAGCAAAATCCTCAACTATATAAAAATATAAGCAAGTTACACACAGTTCAGGAATAGAGTACTGGTTTAGCATTCAAAACACTATCATTAAATGTCACTACAGTTACACAATAATGCTCAAAAATCATGAGGTCACCCCAAAATATATGGAAGGGTTTATAAGTTTTAACATCTGTTAAGGATTAAAAACTCTTAGCCAACTAGAAATAGAAAGGAAACATCACTAATTTGCTAAAATGCTTTATAAAAAAATTATACCAACCACTTTAAGTAAATATTCGTTTCAAAACTTTCCAGATCAGACATTTAATTAGTTTTTAATTTTACATTACCATAGTTCATTTAGTTCAATCTCCTCATTTCAATTTATTTCAATAAGAATCAAAGACTCACTCCTGCTAAAATGAGTTTTTCAAAGGCAGTAAGCTAATAAATTCTCTTTTGCATTTAGAGCTACAAACCTCTTGGAATTCATTTTTTAATAATTAGCACTGTGGGGTCAAGGTCCATTCTTACCATATAGATCCCAATGATCCCTGCTCTGTTTGCACAGAGAAGTTTTCTCTTGCCACTGCTCAGAGCTGTCAAATCTAGCATCATATTTACAGGTGTTTTT
This sequence comes from Cuniculus paca, assembly GCA_004365215.1. NCBI lineage: Eukaryota > Metazoa > Chordata > Mammalia > Rodentia > Cuniculidae > Cuniculus > Cuniculus paca. Next base: position 3,367 of record RJWT010041528.1, read on the forward strand.
GGCCTCTTATTGCATTTCTTGGGCTTATGTGTTTATCCTTCTATTCACGTCATGTTCTTACACTTATTGCAGATTTTCCCAAAGGCTTGATATCAGATAAAGTGAATCCTGTAACTTGGTTATTTGAGTATCATTGGCCCATTACATTTCCATATAAACTTAGAACTTGCTTATAAAATTCCTCACAAAACCTCCCTGGATTTCTATTTTTTAACAACTCTGGCCATACGATATTAATTTTGAAGCAATCTTACAAATTGCTTTTGGACATATGCAAATGTAGCAATAAAAAAAGAAAGGCAGACATGGAATTGAAGTGAGTGGTGACTTCCAGGGGACACAGTGGGGAGGGGGATGACACCCCAAGGAAACCAAGGTGTTTCAACTGCATTTCTACAATTTTTACTCTTCAAAAGAACCTGTGGCTCAAATCCAAGGGTTTGATAGAGGTAGACAGCAGGGTTGTGGGCTTGTCCTTCTACATTGTTGCTTGCAATCAAATCCACAGACATAGGTTTAGGATCTCTCATCATTTTAAAAATGAATGAAAAGGAATATAAAATTGCTTCTCAACCAGCAGTTAACCCGCAGTTTAAACTTTGCCAAATGGACCCTTACAAGGGTCACTTATTTATAATTCAATATCCTTGGTAGTGAGTTATATCGTGTGATTATAATTTATACATCTCATAGGGAGGCCCTTTAGAAATAAATTATCCTCTCACACTGAAAGAAAACATTTGATTCATTACCTAGCCAAGTGATAGAAATAATTAAGCTATCCACTATATAAATTACTTCTTTCTTCAACCATTCTTCACTTTTGAAACCACAAGATTACATATAAAAAAATGCCAACATAAATGCACAGGAGTTGAAAAGCTGGGCCACAGTAACTGTGAGGCAATCCTTATTTCTCTGTGGAAAAATAGGCAGTCTTTAATCCTAATGTCTAAGATGAACTCAAATGTTCCTCTCATCCTCTAAGTAAAGAGGTAGGCATGCCTCCATTTGAAACAGTGAAGAGATCTGTTTGTTCTTTTGCACAGGAAGAAGTAGAGACTTACCAACTACACCTACCTTTCTTGACTAATTACTCTTAGTGAGATAAATTACTTTGATTTCATTTGGTCCCAGAACATTAATATGAATTTTGAATTTTCCACTTGAATTGACTCTGATCAACATTTGTTAGCTCTTTGATAACTCTGAGGTCTCATTCCAAGGTTGAGTGACCTTGAAGTTAATAATTCAACTCTTTCTCCTTTTGGTCAATAGATTTAATTTAGGAGGATGCTCCATAGTGACCCTGCTTTCCATACTAGATCTCTTTTTTGTTTGTTTTTGTCCTGGGGATGAACCCAGGGGGAACACTACCACTAAGTTACATCCCCAGGCCTTTTGAATTTTTCATTTTGAAACAGGGTATCTCTAAGTTGACCAGACTGGACTCAACCTTGATGTTTCTATCTCAATCTCCTGAGTAGCTGGGATCACAGGCATCTGTCATTTCAACTAGCTTCTGTACTAGCTTTTAAATGGAAGGAAAAAGTGTTTCATAGTCACATACTGCCAATTAATCTGATCCAGGGGTTTCATGAAAGTAGGCATAGTCAGTTCTGGGCAAAAGGAAGATTTTATGTTTGACTAGAGATCAAGTATAAACTAAAAGACTTCACGCATTAGCCTGCAGAAGATAAAAGATTTTGGGCCGGAATTGTTTTCCAGTAGCCTTTAACATTCCATTTCATACATGTCAATTTATTTTAAAAATGCCTGCAGTAATAAAAGATACCTGTTGATGGGGCTTGATTGTACACATCTGGTGGTGTTGGTTGGTTATAGAATAATGCAAAAGCGGAAGGTTCATAGACAAGAGATTAGTCTGATACTTTCGAAAATATCAGAAAATAGAAGGTGAACTTTACACAACACCCCAACTACCCTGAAGAGGAGATGTGAAGAGAGCTGCAAGGACTTCTGAAAATGTTTTCTCATGCTTCCTCATATGGTTTCCTACCTCTGGGCCTTACTGTATGAAGTAATTTTTGTGCCTTCTGAGGGGAGAGACCTGGGGAAAACACCTCTGGGGTTTGCAAGCCCTGGTATCATTGTATTGTCTCTTGGCTGAAGCCAACACATTCTCACTACTACCCTGTAACAAATTCTTTCCTTATTTACACCTAAGAAAACACAGATTTGCCCTTCACCACTTAAGTGACATATTTTTGCTTTCTATGCCAGTTCCTTCAAACCTGTACTTGCTTCCAGTTCATATTTTGATGAGTTCTTTCTAAAACCCTATCATTTTATGTCCCAGCAACCACTAGTAAGTAACCAGTTGAGGTGATTCTGTGACAGAAATACCAAAACTTCTTCTAGTTAGATAGATGACTCTTGAAACATATTACCCATAACTTATCAAATGTTGTGAGTGTTGGCAAGATTTACCATGAATGTGTTATCTATCAACAGAAAGCTCTCATACATTTACCTTAGGTTAATAGCTAAGAAAATATAATAGGATATTGAATGTGTATGTATAAAGCTCAAAATACCCACATTTTTATGAACTATAATACAAAGAAATTGCACAAGAAGGTATTTTTAAAAATACCTTAATAGACAAGAAAGCATTGGTGATTGCTATGCTCTACATACGTAAAACATATAGTAAGAAGATCTATTCTTATGAAAAATAAAAAGCAGGCATAAATCCCCAAGCCTCTGAGGACAGTGGCTCCAATTAAACACAGAGCTTCAGTCCTTCAGACTTGACAAGCTAGGGGCCAATGAAACATCGTGGCATCACGAGGCTGGGCTTGTCTAATTCTTATGCCAGCAAAGCGCTCTGAACGTAAGACACGGAGGGCATGAAGGGCCAAGGATCACATGATCTCGGCTGCTGCCCACAGGACAAGGTGTGCTTTTTAGCAGTCGTGGTGATGATGACAGCAATGATGATGTAATAATGGTGCTGGGGAAAATAAGAGTGGCAGTTAACATGGATTTAAAGCACAGTGTGACAGTCTCCACTGTAAACGCTTTATATTCAAGCACTGTAGTGATCCCCATACACCTGTGTCCATTCCTTTATCTCTGTACCTCTCCCCATTTGCAGGTCAACAGTGCTCACCGAACAACACGAAAGGTGCTATTGTTGGTCATCTTCCCACTGATCCTTTGTCCCTTTCTATTCGCTTTTTCTGGGCTAAACATCTCTTGCAGCAAAAGAAGATACTCAAAATACTTTGAATTTTGGTGAGAAATGCACATGAAATAGTAAAAAAAAAAGTTTCAGATTCATTAATTTCATTGCAGCACAATGAAACTCATGGGATTCTCACAGCCAGATTTACATAGGAATAGAAAGAGGAAACACTACAAAATCCTGCATTAAGTCTGTCAGACACCGTTTATGATAATGACAATGAATGAATCCAGACTTAGGAGCTAGTGAGATTAACAAGCGATCACAGGCAAAAACCTTCATACTATTCTGGAAAGACATGGAAGGATTTAGAGAATTAACTAACAAAAAAGAAAAAAAAATTAAAGAAAATTTTGACTTCCACATTCATTGGTCAGTATGAGTGAAATTCTACATTCACCTATGAATAGCTCCACCACTGTTCTAAATTATTTTTATAAGTCTCTTCATAGGTCTGTCTCCCTCCTATCTGGAAATAACTGGAAGTCAGGAACTATCAATCCCCTCCTTACTCAGCATCCAGTGTAGCGCCTCGGTGGAGGTGGTAAGGTGCTCACTAGTTCTGCATGAGAGCTCTCTGGAGTCGCCTTTGGTTAAAGTCCGGGCTCTGCCACTTGCTCACAGAATCGCCATGGTTGAGTTACTTGGTGCTGCCAAGCCTTGGTCTCATTCCGACAAAATGCATTTATGGTGTCTACCACTCCATCGTGGTGCCTAAAATCTATCACAATAGGTAAAGGACTTAGTTCAGTGACTTGCACAGAGCATTCCACAAGTGGCAAGGATTATGATGTCTCAGTGAATTGATGTACAGACAATTGGTGTGTTGAACTGTGACTGCCAGAAAACAACTCAGGGAAAAGAGCCGGCACTGCCCTTCGGAAGCTCCAGGCCTCAGCCCAGCACTCATTGCTGATGACTGGTGCCACAGCTGGGGCACGGATAAGCTCTGACATGGTCCCCCTTGCACCTAGGCACTGCTACTCTCCAAGGGGGCTGATTGATTCGAGGGCTGTTCATGGTCACCGTGCTGCAGAAGCCTACCAGATTCTTTCCCTCCCAGTTTCTTATTTCACCAAACTGAGTTCAACTTTTTTTCTGAATTAAATAGTAACACTTTCACAAATTAAAGTGTCCATATAAATCTCTGATGTAAGTATAATTTTCTAATGTGTATCTAAACTGTATGCCTTTATTCACAGTCTCTTTGTCTGGACAAATACACATTGGGAAAGAAGAAGGGAGGGAGAAAAGGGAGGTGTGAGGAAATCATACGTCACTCACTAAAACTTTAAAAATCTCACAATGCTGGTATTTATGGTAAAAAGACTTAGGGCAAGAATAAAGAAAAGACTTTCAAGATCAAGTGCAAAAGTGACCATAAACTATAGATCTGCTAGTGGAACAGCTACACTAACCCTAAAATAAGAGGACAGCAACAGAGGGAGTAAGATTAGTCCTCTGATACCTAAACGCAGAGCGTTCTGAGGAGATGAAATGAAGGCACGCAGCATGTTTAGCACAGTGTTTGCTGAGGAGCAATGCCAGAGTGTCAATTACCCACTGTGACTAACTGTGCTGAGCTAGGTTTCCACGCATCACACACGCATTCTCAACCACCTGCTACTATACTGAATATCTCTGGACACAGAGGAGAGCCAGGGAAACCCCTTGATAGTGGGAAAGGTAACAGCCAATATTTCTGAATTAGTAGTAAGCCTCCATGGTCAGATATGTAATTAATAACTTGCAAGTAGACTATGTAAATAAAATGTAATGCTGAGTAATTTCCAGTAGTAAGCATTACTCCATGTACGACTAAGTACAGAATTCATAAGTTTGGGCTGTTTAAAACATTTAAAGAATGAATAAAAGTTGGATTACTGAATATTCAGTTCAAGGCACCGAAATAATGGATGGTGCATTCAGACAGTCGGAGGAGCACACAGGAGGAGCGCCGAACACCTGGCTGAATGCGGCACAGGAAGTGGGAGCGGTAGATGGGGAGAACAGAGTGAGGTGATTCTGGTGTGACAACGCACCATGTGGTCATCCCCTCATGTCATGCCCTGAGCCACAGAGTCAGAGAGGGCCTTGACTGGCAAAGTTTGTAACTCAGAAAGTACAAAAGGAAAACCAAGAATTAGAATCACAGCACTTAAGTTTCCTATCCATTAGACCTAAACAATGGTATTTGAGGAATTCAATACAAGAGTTACAGGGGTGAGGCCTCAGGGTGCCCTAAACCGAGACAGCTCCCTCACAGCAGGACTGGTGAATTGAAAAGATGTAGAGACTGGATGACACCACAGAGGCCAGAAAAGCCCGAAGCATGATTTCGGAAGCCTAGAGGGAATGACAGAAGAGAGATCTCTGCTTCCCACACAACAGGCCCCAAAGGGCACCCAGGCTCCTGGCTAGAGACACCACCAGCTCACAGGCCAGCAGGCCTTTCCTAGTGTCTCCTGTCCTCCCCACTGGGGAAGACTTGCCGAGGACTGTAATCACATCAGATACTCTTCCTCAAGACAGACTGACGGCACTGACAAAGTCTCTTACTCTTCTCATATCTATACAAAAATAGCCAGTCTACACAAATAATAAAAAAATCACTAACACTTTAATACTGATGAGCTCACTTATCCCAAACAACAACACTGTTATACCTGAAGGTAAGCAATTTCCTCAATGAAACTGAATATAACAATGTATAACAGATAGGCTACAGAATGCTCCTCCTCTGCAGAGATGTCTGAAACCTGGAACCTGGGAATTCACTACCTTACCTACTTATAGAAGTGACTGAGAAAGGGTTTGAGATGGGGAGATCACCCTGAATCATCCTGCTGGGCTCCGTGCCCTGAGGAGGGCCCTTGGAAAGCACAAATGCAGAGAACGGGTGACGAGACCCAGAGGGACGCAGAGGGGGAAGGTCATGCAATGTGTAGTCAGGAGCCAAGGGGCGAGGAGGACAGCCTCTGCAGCCTGTGAGGACCACAACAGACAGATTCTGCCTGGAGCCTCCGGAAACAACGGGCCCTGCAGACACTTTCACTTTCAGGCAGACTGATTTGGGGCTTCAGCTCTCTACAAGTATGAGACAATAAATCTATGTCATTTTAAGCCACTGACTCTGTAGTAATTTGTCATAGCAGCCATAGAAAACTAACACATAAGGCGCTGCTTGTTAGCAATGCCTAAGAATGTGGAAGTGGCCTTGGAGTAGGTCAATGCGTAGGGAATCGTGAGCACTATAATACAGAGGGTAGCTGCCTAGAACGTACTGTAGTAAGAATATGGATGCCAAAGACTCTAACACTCTAAGGAGGAAGGAAGGATATTCTATAGAGAGTATTTAGTTCATCATAAGCAAACTGAAGGTAGAAATATGGATGTCAAAAGCCCTGCTCATGAAAGTTTGAAAGGAACTGAGGACCATAATGGAAACTGGAGAGAAGAGGATCCTTGTTACATGATACAGAGCTGTTACAAACTGCGTGAGAATTTTCCAGAATGAAAGACATTAACACAACACAGTGGACCCCAAATGGTTAGAAAGCTACAAGAAAATCTTGACATGGTTAGAAAAGCTACAAGAAAATCTGGCAACACAGACACCCAGTACCTCTGGAAAACATTCCTAAAAAATGAAGGTGAAACACCTGCATTTCCAGACAAAAGCTGAGAAAATGCACTATAGCAAAAGTTCTTTAGACCGAAGGGACAAAACAAAACAATTGTTCAGGAAACTATAAAGACTGTAAAGACTAGACAGGCACAAACCACTCCATGGTCAGAAAAACCAAGATCTACAGCAAGGAATCAATATTAGCAGGGTAAACATCAAGAGAAACAGGAAGCAATATAGTTTTCATTTCTTCAAAAGATAACTGAATATCTAAAGCAAATATTGCAATATATTATAGAATTATATGGGAAAATAAAATATGATAATACAAAGAATAGGAGAGGCAAATAGAATTGTAACAATATAAGGTTGTTAAATATTTCACAAAATTTTGTAAGATTTTTTTCATGGTGATGTGTGATGATGAATTATGCATATTATAATCTAGGGTAAGATTAACTATGCACATCATAATCTAGGATAGCCACTTAAAACTTATAAAATGAAACTAAACGACAATGGAGGAAATAAAATGGAAGACAAAAACAAAAGCAATAAACCTCACTTTCAAAACAATGGAATAAAGACTAGATGTGAAATTAGGGAAGAAATAAAAAGATGTCAGCATTACTCCCAATCATATAAGTAACTACATTAACTGAAAGGGAATTTAACACTAATTAGAAGACAGAGATTTTAAATCTTGGTTAAAAAACAGACTCAAGACTATGCTTTTTGTACGTGATCCATTTTTATCAGGACAGTGAAAGTAAATTGATAAAAAAAATAGGGTCTTTATTACTTTGCAAGCCTAATCATAAGCCAGTATGTCTATATTATTATCAGAAAAGATAAACTTTAAGAGAAAAATCTCACCAGTGATCAAGATGAGTATTCCACTTGACAAAGCCCAGGGTCGGTTCTCCGCTTCCGCTAAGATCGCTGAATCCCTTTCCTTCTGCGCGCCGCTTCAGAAGGCTTAGGAGCCCCTGGAGTGGTTATGAGCCTCCCCGTAAAAGCTCCTTTTCAAATTTATATTACTTTAAAACCAGTGGTTTTTGAGTATGTTATACAGTCCTCGCAGTCTTTGATGACCATTCTTTATGATTATTCACTTAATTCTTGGAAAGTCATCCTACCTGAAACTTCACCTTCTGACCCAGGTCTGCCAGGCGGAACTGTCTCAGGAAGCGGTCGTCTTCGCTCCAGAAGAGGCGGATGTCCGGGATGTCGTAGAGGATCATGGCCAGTCTTTCTAACCCCAGGCCAAAGGCCCAGCCAATTCGATCTTGTGCTCCAGCTACAAACGGAAAACAAAACAATTGTGCAGGAAACAATAAAGACTGTAAAGACTAGACAGGCACAAACCACTCCTAGGGCGGTGATGCTCAGGGCAGCCCTTGGGACCCACCCGAGAGGCTGTCCATGTTCTCTTTCTCTGTGCCCTCACTTTCCTTTCTTCTGGATTTTTTTTTTGCCCTAATTTAAATATTTATCCTACTTTGTGCAGGTGACAGATAGGAAAGGTAGGCTCTGTTCCTAAGCAGCTTACTGTGTAGGGACCTATATTCATAACAGGCCACAGTGCACTGCTAACGTGCAGAAAGTATGTGTCCACCTTTCAGAAGGTCAACTTTATTAAAACAGTGTAACGATCACTCTCTGTAAGAGCGCGAGGTGAAATGCATACCCAGCACAATTTACTCCAGACGAACAGCGTCCTGCTCAGGGTATGTCAGTGCCATGACTTCTAAGGGTGTATTCCACCTAGATAAGGCGGAGTGAGATGATACAAACTGCTGTACAGAGGAAGGCAAGGGGGCAGGTCACACAGCTGGGGAAGCTTATGAAAAGAGCTCCGGAAATGAACATAATTCCAGCTAGACACTAACGGATGAGAAGGATCCTGAGGTAGGCTGAGAGTTGCTGTGCAAGGGAACTGTGACAATACCTTTGTGTTGTTCAAAGCTACTGAGCATGAGAGGATTTGTTACTGGGTGGGGGTGTGGACTGATCCGGATTGGAAATGTGGAGAGAAGCGACAGGAAATTACACACACTCTCTCTCACACACACACACACGAGCACACACACACACA
>RJWT010041529.1:0-12299 GCA_004365215.1 Cuniculus paca
TCACTTCCTCTCTAGCACTGCATTGTTTATGCATGCGTGTAGCACAAGATAGCATATGAAAGCTAAAAAGGCACTGAGAATCACTAAATGCAATGTATTCCTTTTATAGGTATGAAAAGACAGGATGTAAGCAGAGTTTCCTAATTAAGTACTAAAAGCATGACTTGACTAATGCTCATCATTCGTTTATTTGCCTTCTTAGCATGACAACTAGTAGTGTATTTTCTACTACAAATTAAGATGTTCCTCACCCGGACTGTGGACTTGACCTACCATCCCTGTCTTCCTTTCTCTGTTACACTTTCTTCTTGTGTACTACCTTGTGCCTTGTCCCACCGGCAGGGAGACTGCTCTCTTGTCCAAAGTGCAGGTCTACACGTGGAAGGAGAGGTAGTTGGCATCCACGATTCTATTTGCAAGACAGCCCTCTCATTTCTTCTCAGTTCAGAAAACCTGTGGAGTTGTCTGGCATCCTTCAAGCAAATAAGAAAAAAATGTCAAATATACTGTAGAAATACCAAAGGAAGAGACTACTTCTCAAAGCCGTGTCCATCTGCAGCTTTTCTATCACCTGGCCTTTTCTCAATGCATCTGCTACTACTGTCAAAACCAGTCACATCTGCTTTTGAAGTGATCCTGCTGTGGAAGTCTGGGTCTTAAAATGCTTTCTCCCATGGAAACAATGTTAGGTGAGGTAGGAAAAGTACTATTATTGCCATTGTTTAAGCTCATTATGCAATAAATAAGATTGTCTTTTTTAAATTCACTCCCAAGAATATAACTAGTGGGTAACACATAATTTAAGGGAAAAATCTGAGAGGCAAACAACAAATTTCAAAATTAAAAATTCGACTTATATCATCCATAAGAAATTCACAACTCTCAGAATTTAACGTTGTAAAATGGTCTGCTTTTCTTGTAGTGCTTGTGGCTGGTGACCGTGTTCAATAGAGCTGAATTTCTTCCTTGATATTCTTTTCCTAGCACTGACAGTTAGGAGTTCATACATCAAGATAAGGAGGTAACAGTTTATTATCAAATGTCTGTGAAAACTCTTCTTTCTGGCTGGGTTCTAAAAAAAAATTCTACATAGTGTTAGAGCAAAGGATAGTTAGAAGGTCAAAGTTCAGAACAAAATTGGCTGGGGACTGACTGCTTGACCTCAGTTTGGTTATTTTAGCTTTCTGTGAGTCAAATTCCATGTCTACCAAATGCCCTTCACTTTTGTTTGTAAAATATAGAAAAGTCCTTGAGAAAATGCATTACGTTACGGTGGAGAGTAGCCTGAGTGTTAAGAAGAATGCATTAAGGGCTTCATCGTCCATCTTTTGTGCTCATACAATCAACCCATGTTCCTGGAAATGCATACACTGTCAGAGCTGTAAAGAAAGGATGTATTTAATACGGCAAAATGCTTTACTAACTAAATGTTGTGAGCTGTAGTTCCGTTGCTGAGTAAAGAGGGCGAGAATCTTTTATCTGATGAATCTATGGAAATACATCTTTCTATAACCAAAGAAACTGCTCTGTCAGAAGGAGAAAACAAGGAGAACAGGCCACACGGGCACGCTTCTGTTTAACAAAACTGCGGCAAAAGGTAATTGTTCCAAGTGAAGGTCAAGAAAAATAAGATAAAAATGCACTTGTCCAATATTGCATTACACAATGGATGACCCACTCGGAGGTCTATCTGTGCATAAGGCTGCCAAGACCGGCAACTGTTTAGAAGAGTAGGCAGAGAGAAGCCTGCGGAGTCATGATTAGGTGACTCAGATTGGAGGGAAAAGGTGGGAACTTGCAGTTATGATGGGGAAAATTACCGACTTGAATCAACAAGAACAAGGGTTAAATCCGTGTTTGCTTTATCAGGGACGAATCAGGCTGACCGACAACTGTCTGTAGTTGTGGTAATTGACAAGAGAGTGGCTATGTGTCCTAAGTGCCTGCCAAGTGTTCTCAGTGAGTGAATCTGAGAAAGAAATGTCCTGTTACTGTTTCCATCGGCTGTGCAATGGGGTAATTCCTAGGGTATAAAAACTGTGACAAAAATTTACACAAATTATGGAAGCATAGTGGTGTGTATTATGTCCCTGTTATGGTTTATATCTAGTATCTGCACAAAACTCCATGCACTATTGTTGGGGCTTTTGGGAGATGATTAGATCATGGGAGTGTGATATTTATCAGTAGATTGGTTCACTGATAAGTTCATAGCTAAATGTGATGTTGGTAGGTAAAGTCTGGTTGGAGGAGATGAATCAAAGGAGGTGTGGATTGGAAGGGTCTCTCTCTCTGTCTCTTTCTTTGTCTCTATCTCTCTGTTGCTCAGTCTCTTTCTCTGTTTCTCTCTCTGTCTCTTGTCTTTCTGTCTCTCTGTCTCTATCGCTCTGCCTCTGTTTCTCTATCTTTCTCTGTCTCTCTGTCTCTCTTTCTCTGTCTCTGTTGCTCTGATTCTGTCTCTCTCTATTTCTCTGTCTCTACATCTCTCTGTCTCTGTCTCTCTCTCTCTCTCTCTGTCTTCCTGGCCTTCCTGCCATGCCATGAGCATTTCCCTACTGTCATGCAAAGAAAGGAGATAGTTCAACAAAGAAAGGAGATAATTCCTCTTGGAAAAAATTCAATATTAAACAATAGATACATATTTAAGTATTATATTGTAAACAAACTGTACATCATACAGGAATTTAGAGATTATTGAAATGAAGCTAAAATAAACTTCCAAGGGTCTGCTTTATATTTGATCAATGGAAAAGTAATGCAGTGTGATGGAAAATTAACTGAATAATTTTCAGAAAAGTATTCATTCTCTTCAAACTTCAGGTTTCTTATTTGCAGGGTGAGAATCACTGTAGTAAACAATGCTTACTGACAATATATTACATTCAGAATTTCAAACTACACTTTCAAACCTGGTTATAAGTCACTCTTACTTTCTTGTCTTGTGTCTATTACATAAAAACTGAGCAGATCAGAAGATAAATCTCTACACCAGATATCTCTTGGTAAAATGTCAATATTAAGTGATTAATTTATCAAAGTCAGTAAGATCTAAAAAACACGAAATAAGTATACTTTAAATTAGCAATAACCAAGATCAGATGGAAGCACTTACAGAGATGTAGTCATTATACAATAGCTGACAGCAAATTGCAAATTGCAATTATATACCATATTCGTATCTTTTGCTCTAATAATTCATTCTCTAGTTTTCTAAAGTATAACATACAATGCAGAAAACGTATTGGTACAAAGGTGGTCATCCAAACTTTGATTGGTAGAATGAAGCACAGCAACTAAACTTTAAATACAGAAAACTGATTAAAGAAATTGATGGGACATTATGAAACTACTAAAAGTAATAATTATGCAGAATATAAAGAAGACATGCAAATATCCACCTAAATGAGGATACTTTAACAAGGGGTGGAAGAGTCATAGTGGTTTGCTATATAAAGGTCATAACAAGTGATCCAGAGAGATAAGCCCTGGAAATAAATCTTAGAATAAGATTATTAAATTAAAAATAAATTCCAAAAGAATACATGGCATATGTTTAACTTTTGTAAAGTCATGAATAAAATATACTCATGTTAGGAACACATAAAAACTTGGTACATTCATATATATATATATATATATATATATATATATATAGTGAAGTAATGATAAAAACAAACTTTTGAATAATTCGCCTTCAGTAAGCAAATGCAGTGGCATAGGAAGGGAGACGTAGCATTTGATATAGGTTAAGGGCAAGACTTTAACATTTGGTTGGTGAATTTAAGAGAAATTTTACAGTATTTCAAGTAAGTAAATAGGGTCTCTTTTTTTTGTTTTGTTTTGCGGCACTGGGGATTGAACTCATGACCTTTGCACTTGCCGGGCAGGTGCTTATGCCACCAAGCTAAATCCCCAGCCCTTGTCTTTTTGAGACAGGGTCTCATTATGCTGTTCAGGCAGGCCTTGAACTCACTTTGTAGCCCAGGCTGGTCTCGAACTCATAACGATTCTCCTGTCTCAGCCTCCCGAGTGCTGGGATTACAGGCGTGCACCAATAGGCCCGGCTAGTAAATAGGGTCTTACATGAACACTACATAGGGTTTGTCATGAACTAAGGATTATGATTTCTACAATTGTGTACATGTAAGAGCCAATGAGGGAAGGGGACACAAATTTTTAACAATATAAAATAACTATGAACACTCATTTATAAGAGACTACATGATAGTAAACACAATCATGGTTCCACTATTGCAGTGACTGTGATTTTTTAAATTTTCTCGTTCAAATGTTCAAAAATGTACTATATATTTTTAAAAAACTTTTATTTCAAAGAAAAAACAATAAACATTATACAAAATTTCAAAACAAGGTAATAGATTAACGATGGTTAATACAATGAGTACTGTTTTCTTCAAAGTAGTTGTTCAGATTCCAAGATATAGGCATGAAAAATTGGTGCAACAATATAAGCATAAACCTTTCTTTTCAATGAACTGATAGAAATTAATAGCATAACTGTCTTAGTTATTATATATATATATATTCTTTTCTTTTCCTTTCCTTCTTTTCTCCTTTCCCCTATCCTAGTTATTCTTTCTTTTTGAGCAGTTTCTTCCCATTTTGCAGTATCTATTGTACATTTGGATCTTATTTGCTGTTTCAATTTCTTACACTAGGGAGACAATATGATGTTTACACATGGGAGTCTGATTTATTTCACTTATGAGTATGGTCTCTAGTTGCATTCATTTACTTATAAAAACCTTGACTTTATCCTTCTTTATAGCTGAGCAGTACTCCATTGTATAAAAATACCACATCTTTTTTATCCATTCTTCAGTTGAGGGGCATTTGAGTTGTTTCCAAGATTTAGCTATTACAAATTGTGCTGCTATAAAATGGGTGCACATATACCGCTATGATAAGATGTTTTTAATTCTTCTGAGAAAATATTGAGAAGGGGAATATCTGGGTCAAATGGAACCTCTAATTCTAGTTTTTTGAAGAATCTCTATGCTGATTTCCACAGTCGTTGTACCAGTCTACACTCCCACCAATAGTGGAGAATGGTTCCTTTTTCCCCACAGACCTGACAGCATTTATCATTGGTTGATTTCTTCATGATACCCATTCTTTCTGGAGTGAGATGATATTTCAGTATTATTTTAGTTTGCATTTCTCAGATGACCAATGATGTTGAACATTTTTTCATGTATTTATTTGCCATTTGTATTTCCTCAGCATAAAAGTGTGTATTCATCTCAGATACCCATTTCTGGATTGGGTCTTTCAATTTGCGGGGTCTGATTTTTTTCACTTCTTTATATGTTCTAGATAGAAGTCCTTTGTCTGAGGGGCAGTTGGTTAAAATTTTTCCCACTCTGAGAGTTGTTTTTTCACTCTGTTGGTGATTTATTTTGATGTGCAAAAACATTTAAAAAGATGAGATCCCAGTCACTGATTCTTTGAAATACTTCCCATGCAGTTTCAGTTTTGTGCATGAACTCTCTGCCTACTCCTATTCTTTAATATTTGTATCTACTTCCTCTTCCAGCAGATTTAGTGTTTCTATTTTAATATTTAGATCTTTGGTTCATTTTGACTTTAATTTAATACATGGTGATAGATATGGGTCTAGTTTTAGTCTTCAGCATGTGGAAAGTCAGTTTTTCTAGCACCATTTACTAAAGAGGCTATCTTTCTTCCAATGAACATTTTTGATCCCTTTGTCAAAGATAAGGTGACTGAGCATGTTTGTAGCTGTGTCTGCATCTTCTAATCTGCTCCACTGATCCTCAGGTAGGTTTTTTTGCAAGTACCATGCTGATTTTGTCACAGTAGCTTTACAGTATAATTTCAAGTCAGAGATTGTGATGCCTCTTGCCTTGCCTTTGTTGCCCAAGATTGCCTTTGCTATTCTAGGTCTCTTCTGTTTCCAAATGAATTTAGGAATTCTTTCTCTAGATATGTGAAGCATGCTAATGGCATTTTGATCAGGATTGCATGAAATCTGTATAACAGGTTTGGGAGTATGGCCATTTTCACAATGTTGGTTCCTCCCATTCATGAGCAAGGGATATCATTCCATATTCTAATATCCTCTTTGATTTCCTTTTCCAGAGTACTATAGTTTTCAATATATAACTCTTTTACTTCCTTTGTTAAATTGATTGCTAAGTATTTCATTTTTTGGATACTATTGGGAAGGGTGTGATTTTCCTAACTTCTCTCTCAGTGAATTTGTTGTTTGTGTACAGGAATGCTACTGATTTTTGAGTGTTGAGTTTGTGTCTAGCTAGGCTACCAAATTTGGTTATTAAATCTAGAAGTCTTTTGGTACAGTTTTTGGGGTCTTCTATCTAGACTATCATGTCATCTGCAAATAATGATAGTTTAACTTCTTTGTTTCCTATCCTTATTCCTTTTATTTCTCTCTCTTGTCTAATTGCTCTGGCTAATGTTTCCAGAACTATATTGAATAGGAGTGATGGTAGTGGACATTCTTGTCTTGTTCCTGATTTTAAAGTGAAAGCTTCCAGTTTTTTTCCATTTATCATGATGTTGGCTGTTGGTTTTTCATATATGGTTTTTATCAGATTGAGGTAAAGACCATCTATTTTGATTTTTTGTAGGATTTTTATCATGAATGAGTGTTGGACTTTATCAAAAGCTTTCTCTGCATCTATTGTGCTACATCTTAATAAGAATAAATATTTATCACTCATTAAAGAACAGTATGTAGAATTACTCATCTGTATACCAAATAGCTTCTATAGACATGAAGAAAACAACTGAAATAATCTTAAATTGACTAGCATCTCAGAAAACTTGACCAATCTCATAGCTGTGGAAGACTTGAGGGAAGTTACTATTGGCCTTGCATTGATAGCACCTTTACAAACCAACCAAGAGAAAGGACATGTAACTGTTTGCCAAGAACATGCCAGACTCAATTAGTAATGAAAACTTAAACTATCTGCTGGGAAAATCTGGCAGTGCCCCAAAGAACGCAGTAATTGGTGTCAAATATGAAAGTCCTATGACCGAGATGCCATCCCGCTGAGTTACTTATGCAAATGTTGAATGTAGAGAATTTTGTGTTCATATATGAGATGTGATTGAAAGTTATGGTGAATATGTAAAATTTTTTAAAGTTTATTGCAATAAAAGACACGTTGCCATGAACCTCCCCCACCAAAATCCTCTCCCTTACTTCAAACACACTCATCCCATTGTTCTTGCCACTTTCTGAAGCAACTCTGGAAGTCCTCTTTTTTGAGTGGCTTTGTTTATGCTGTCATGAGTCTCTTGATGACCCAAATTGATTCAAAACGTTTATTGTAATGGTCATTTTGACTTTGGGGGACAGCTAGAAGTTGCACAGTGTACAATATGATAATAAGGTGGTTGAGGAGAGCACACTGCCGTGTTTTCATGGGCCTCTCTTTGCATTCAATGGTACTTGGCAGAAGCATTCATCGTTTTTTGATTACACCTTGAAAAGACACTCAGGGAAGACTTTCAGGATTGTGTCAGAATGCGGCAATAGCAATCTGCTAAGCACAATTGAAGCAGGGAGAGGATGTTGAAAGGAGTTAATGACAACACATCTTTTATTGTAATGATTTTTAAAATTTTAACACACACTTTATTTTTAATCTGCCCATGAACGTCACAGGGATCTTCAGTCCATTGAATGTATAGTGATGTACAAAAACCAAGAAATAAAAAACCAATGTGGATAGGCCACGATTCATGAGGAAAGCAACTAGACTGAATACTTTGGCAGTGATATTCATGGACTACGACTGCATTGTGTGTCTGGATGTTCATTCACTAAGAAGTTCATTCTGCATTAGAAAATTATTACACTAAACAGGCTTTTACCAAAGATTTAGTTATAAACTCTGACTTACAAATACTTCAGGCCATTTCTGCCTTCCTGTTAGTTTCTAAAATACAAGGAATATCATCATTTTAAATATATAATGGTAATTTCCATTCTATTAGAAGAAGGCAAGATGAATCAGATGAGCGATATATCTCACAGCACTGTATCATATGCATTTTCCTCTAATTTAGTGTTTCCTTTCTCATACAACATCTGTAATACATATAAATTGGTAGCTTTCACAGTGTACTTATTCCAGTTTTATTTGTCCAGTAATTGAAAAAAAATTTTTTTTCTTGGGCAAGAAGTAATTGAGAAAATAGTTTGCTAGGGAGTTTTAAAGGAGTTTTTTTCCCTTTCCCTCCTGTTTTGTACTGTTTTTTATTTTTTAATCACAAAATAAAAATAAAGGTGGAAAATATTGCATGTAGGAGTCAGTTTCATATCTGTCATATTTTGTAATCAAAAGGCTAGGGTTTTCTACTCATAATTATCGGACACTGGGACAAGAGCCCCGATTGGCTGTGTTAAGGGTACGGTGAGAGGATAAAATAAAAAAGAGACAAATTTAGTAATACATGATTAATGACCAGGAAGTTGACGTCTCCAGAAATGTGGCACAAGTGGATCAATGCCGGCCAAAGTAGAAACGGAACTTCTTGTATTGCTGTAAATGGCATTAATACAGGTATTGTTTTCATGTTACATTTTAAATTTTTTACAGTATTCTTATTTATGTAGAAACATTAGAAGGAAAATATAAAGCAAGAAAGAACACAGACCCATAACCTTACCAGTGTAGAGTCATCAGTAGCATTTTGGAGAATATTTTTCTAGATTATCTTTAGAGCACATAGGTGAAGTACATGTATCTTTGACTTGGGATCAGAGTAGATTTTCTTTTTGGCAAATTGTATGTAGCACGTAGAAACTTGTCATCTGCATGTTAAATGTTGACCAGTGTAGACTGACCTCCCACTTTTAATGACTGAGCAGAATCCTTTGCTATAGGTGTTCCAGTACTCAGTTGCAGGTATTTCTTAAGGGTCAGGGATACATTCTGAGAAATGTGTTGATAGACAGTTGTGCAAATATCAGTGTACTTATTTACACAAATGAACACAGCTGTGATGTCACGAGGTGATACAATCTTACGGAACCACTGTCATACATGCAGTCCATTGTTGATAGAAACATTGTTACATAATACATGACTTTCATAACTTGTGATTGCACATTTATTTTCCATCCCTGCCTCCTAGTATTGTGATAGTCACAACTTCACAATTTCATCTTTAAATAAATCCATCTGATGGATGGGAAACACTTTTAGAAATTGAGTTTTTGAATTAAAAATATTTCTTTCTTTAATACTTTAGAATATTTCTGCTAATTTTACTCCTGCCAGCAATCTGTAAGAATGTACTTCCTTTCTGCTCCCATCATATTACACAGTTTTTTTCCTCAACTCTTTGATGGGCCTTCTGACTGGTGAAACCAGAGAGGAGATTTAGTCTTATAGTCATGGCTATTATCACTACTAACATGGAATTTCATCATATGTTATTGATTGCTTATACAGCCAGTTTTTATTTTATTTTTTTGGCACCGGGGACTGAACTCACAACCTTGTGCTTGCCAGGCAGGAGCTTAGGCTGCTGAGCTAGATCCCCGGCCCTGGTGTTTTTGAGACAGGGTCTCACTATGCCGTTCAGGCTGGCCTTGAGTGCACTTTGTAGCCCAGGCTGATCTCGAACTCACAACGATCCACCTGTCTCAGCCTCCCGAGTGCTGGGATTACAGGCGTGAGCCACCACGCCCAGCTTACAGCCAGTTTTTAAAAGTTGGCTATTTACATTGTGTCCACATTCGTACTGGTTATGTCCATTTTATTGATAAATTTATAAGATACTATGTATTAAAGTTATTAAGCCTGTTCTGTCACACAGTCGTAATTAGCCTGTCATTTTCTTTTGCACTTGGATTGGGTAATATTTTCCTATTCAAATGTCTTAATACATTTACTTAGTTAAATGTTTTAACTTTTCCTGAAATTTTGATTAAAAGAGCTTTTGTCACCTATACACATCATTTTATTTTCTCTCAATACTGTTAAATTTCATTCTTTGTACTTGTTCTTAATTCATTTGGAGAATTAACTTCATATGAAAAGGCATAAGGCTCTAAATTTGTTCTTATCAAAAGGTTAGTTATGATGCCAATATGTTTTTATAAAAAGACAAATTATACATCTTTTCCTTACCGATTTTAAATGCTACTTTTATTATATACTACACAAAATTCATTATTTGCAGCTTGGTTTATTTCTGAACTTTCTGTTCTGTTTCAATGATTTTTTTTGGCATAAGTTTCATACTGCTTTAATGATTGAAGCTTTGTCATTTGTTTTAAAGGTTGGTTAGTTTTAGTTCCCTATAATTATTCTGTTTCAAATCTTTCCTGATTCATTTTCTCATGTTTAATTTTCTAATTCAATTTTAAACTCATTTTGTTAATGTCTAAAGAAAAACAAGAAGGAGTTTGACAGTAATTTTTTAAATGCATAGATCACCTTCTAGGTCACTTTTTTTTTATTTTAAAGAGAATAGAACACGATGAAAACATACTTCTCAGCTGAAGAAATACGAATGGCAAATAAATACATGAAAAAATGTTTAGTATCTTTGGTCATTAGATAAATGCAAATTAAAACAACTCTGAGATTTCATCTCACTCCAGAAAGAATGGCCAGGATCAAGTCACTTCTTAACAGAATCCTTTCATTCAGAATGCAGTAGTCCTCTCCATATAAGCATATTATTTTTAACATCCCTCAGGAAAATTTTGTGCCACATTTACATTCTATGTAAACTTCGTTCCATTTTGTAAGCGGTTTTGGCTTTATACATTCATTTATTTATTCAGTAAATGTTTATTAACACACTATGTACCAGGCCCTGGGCTAAGTCTGATACTGAGGTACATTAATGGCTCTATCAGCACCATCCAATAAAAATACCATGTAAGGCACATCTGTAAATGCCAACATTCTCATAGCTATACTAAAAATTCAAAAGAAATGGATGAAATAATTTTTTTCCAGTACTGGGGATCAGACTCAGAACCACACACATGCTAGACTAGGCAAGGATTCTATCATTGAATCCTAATTCTTTCTCTAATTCTTCAGTATTCTGTATATGTTTTATGCTCATAGAATACTTTATTTGTAATAGCCACATTTAAGCATTCAAAAGCCACATGCGGCTAGCGGCCACTCTACCGAGCAGGGTGGGACTAGAAAATTAAGTATCATCAGTACTTAGGTGATAATTGAACTTCTTCTAGTAGTGGAGTTGGCTTATGTAGAATTATAGATAAAAATGTTAAGAAAACTTATAATGGAGTACAAAAATCATGAAGAATTAGGAAACAACAGAGAAGAACCTGCTAGAAAGCATGGCTTAAGAACTAGAACAAGAGGAGAAAATCTAAGATTTGGAAGATAAAAAAGTGTTTCAAGGAGGGGCAATGCTGTATCAGCTTTGCAGAAACTTGCTAAGTCTATCAAATTGTGGTTTCAATGAGAGTTGGATAGCAACAAAATCTTATTGACAGTAAAGACACAATTACCAAGTAATTAAATTGAGTACCTAATGCAGGGGCAGATTGCAGGGGCATAGGAAAAAACAGAGGGCAAAACCCAGATGTCTTAACAGTGTAAAATCATAGCAAGCTTTTCTATGGTTGATGATTGTAAAATCATCACATGCTTAACATGTACCATGTGCTTGAAAAAATGTACCCTACTATGTCCTTCTAAAAGAGTTACATTTGACTGCATGCTGACTTTGTTCCCTTCCTGCAAACAAAGAGTAAGACTCTGATTGACCTACATGACACCAATCAGTAAAACAGCTATTTGTAGAATCCAGCTTACTCTGTAAGTATGAAGTACATGTCAAGCTCATAGGGCCTCCAGAGTGGGACGACTCCTATTTTGCAGCACTACTTTGCTGTTATAAAAGCTCTTTGTTTTATTTTCTCTGCACATGCCACACTCTAAATAAACTTTGGCTTGCACTGTATCCCCCATTTTCTGCAAAGAGTCTAACTTATTCTACAAGACCCAAAGAAAAGCAAGGGATTATTACAGGGAACCCCTAGCTCCCCTACTTAGAGACCCCCTCTCCGCCCTGGATGCAACACTAAGAAACCTAGAATAAAAAACATTTTAACTGTTTCATAGTCTTAAACTTATACCAAATACTTAAATTTTATCTTCATTTCTTATCACCTGAGCATAAACCTCTTTATTTCAATATATAATGGTATACAATAGTCCTCTACTCCTAACATACCACAGTTAATATACTATAGTTTATGCATTTAAAATCCTTTCACA
>RJWT010041530.1:0-12303 GCA_004365215.1 Cuniculus paca
AATAAAGCAAAAGAGAATAAAATCCAACCCAACAAAACAATAAACAATGTAGGACTTCAGAGCGAGACTACAGGGAATCAACAAACCACCCTCAGATGGAGACCCATCCTATATGCCATGCTGTACTGCTACCTTCTGAATAGATGATCAGACCACTGGCCCTAGACCTGCAAGGTCAGTGAAACACCAAAGCACCACAGGCTTTCAATTGCATTTCACCTTAATAAGTATCACTAGAGCCTGTTTCTCTGGATCCTCCAGTCGCTTGGGGGAGGGGTTGACTCTTGTTTGCCAGCCCAGGAGCCTTAAGGAGCTGGGATCTAATTCTCGCCACTGCCAGCAGGGGTGCACAGGGAGAGGTTTGGCTCTGGAGGTCTGGGTCCAGGCAGCAGCCCATGCTGACGCTGATGCTGACTCATGGGAAGAGGCTTGGCTCTGGGTGTCCCGGTCCCCCAGCAGCCCATGAACAGCTATTTTAAAGAAAACAAGGGACATTGTGGTAACCATTGTTGATTTCTTATTGTCTGGTTTGAAGGCCTGTAGTGCTTTCATTCTTCTGTTTTGATTGGTTTTATACTATTTTGTTTTGTTTGAATGTATTGTGTGTGAAGGTATGGACAACTATTTCAAAGAAAACAAGAGACACTATGGTAGCCACTATTGATTTCCTGCTGTCTTGTTTTGAAGTCCTGTATTGCTTGCATTGTTCTGTTCTGATCTGCTTTGCTCTGTTTTACTGTTTTGTTTCATTTTGTTTTATTCTCTTTAAAATAAAATAAGAGAAAGAGAGAGAGATTGCTTGGCTCTTAAATGCAACCATGAGAGGCTTGAGAAACAAGGACCAGCACTGCTAACTGGAAGGTCTGTAAGTCACAATAGCATTTCTCTCCCACAGGATAGGAAGGATAACACACAGGCCATGAGTCAAAAATCCTGAGTGTATGTACCCAGTTGCACTAGTGGTATGTGCTGAATTCTAGCTCAAGGTCCTTGGGCTTTGAAAAGCTCCTCTCATGTCCCATGTGCTGTACTACTTTGCATCACCTTTCCTGTGCTGCAAAAGATTAATAATATCCTTGCCCAAGAATATGAACTTGAACTATTTAGATGTTGTCTAAGCGTCCCTTCTATATACACATACTGAAAAGCCTTGAATTTTGTAAAACTGTATACAAAAAATAATAGAGCTTTGAGGAAATTATGTTAGGAAACTGAGACAAAAACCTATGTATCTTCTTAAGTCAAGCCCAAAGCAAATAAACAAAAACCCTCACAAATATTCAGGCATATTTAACTATCCACTGACATATAACATCACAATTAGCTGATCATTTGCACTCGTAAATCTGAGGCCCCTACTTCAACCTTCTTCATGATATCAGGCCTTAAAGGCATGTGCTTCTGAGACAGACTACTTTTATCAAAGTCGAAAACTAGATCCTTGGTTTTAATACAAGAGAAGATGTCATTTTAGCTTATCTGCACACGAAGCTTCCTCAGATAGCCTTAACATGTTGAAAACTGTAGTAGTGCTTAGAACCACTAAGCCAGCTGCTACTAGCACTAAAAGATGTCACTTCTACAGGGTTTTCAGTTTTTCTCTTGAGGTCTTGATATATGACCAAATGTTCCTCATTAAGTGGGAAGAAACTGTTTCTAATTACTTTAAAATATTAATACCTTAGGAAAATCCTATTCCAGTCAAAATAATTTCTGCACTATATTGACATCATTTCCTATTTGCCAGTTGTGTTTCAGCTAATTCACATTAAATAAGCATTAATCATAAACACAAGAGGTTGCTGTGCTTTAATTGTTCTATTCTAGGATACAGGAAGCTATTAGAATATCACTGCTTTTGCTCACTTGTTAGATTTCTGTTAGCAGTGGAAATGGAACCGCACTCTGTGAATGTAACAGGCAGAAGCTAAAAGTTCATTTAAGAAAAATCAGACAGAGCATGGTTGCATACACCTGTGAGCCCAGCACTCTGGGATCCTGAGGCAAAGTGATTGCAAATTTGAGCCCAGACCTGGCAAGTACGTGGCTCAGTGAGAGCCGGTGCTATGGTTTATAAGCGCATGTCCCCCTAAAGCCTCATGTGCTTATTATAGGTGGGGCTTCGGGGAGGTGATCGGAC
The DNA here is from genome assembly GCA_004365215.1 of Cuniculus paca. NCBI lineage: Eukaryota > Metazoa > Chordata > Mammalia > Rodentia > Cuniculidae > Cuniculus > Cuniculus paca. The sequence continues at coordinate 2,141 of RJWT010041530.1, forward strand.
CATGGGAGTGTGATACTCATCAGAGGTTTAGTGCACTGATGAGTTTATCGCTAAACATGATGTGGGCAGGTGAAGCCTGGTCGGAGATGGTGGGTCTTGGGGACACAGCCTAAAAGGGGGCATCTCCCTCCTGTTTCCTGCTGCCCTATGGACTGTTCTCCTCTGCGTGTCCTTCCACGGTAGCCAGTTGACCATGGGCTGAAACCTCTACAAATTGTGGTGAAAGAGTAAGACACCCTGTCTCAAAATAAAAAAATGTTTTGAAAAGGGTTAGGGATGCAGCTCAGAGTCAAGGTCCTGGATTCACTCTCAATACTGGAGGAAAAAAAAAAAGAACCCAGACTTTGAACTGAGTTTTATATTTCTAAGCTAACTGATGCAACTGAAGCAGTTACCTAAGAGAGCAAGACAGTAGAATGGGTTCACCTATCAGGATATGCGTCACATCTCTTCAATGAAAACTAGAAATGAAATTTGCCAAAGCAATCAAAGATGCAGTGAAAATCCAGATAAAGGAACACACACTCAGATTTTATTTCATTAAAATAAAGACAGAACAAGAACAAGAAGAAGGAGGTGGAAACAGAGGGAATCGCCTGGGTTCTAATGTCATAGAAGCACTCATGCTAAGGAAAGAAGGTGAAGACTTTGGTAAAGGAATAATGTTCCTACCACAAAACAAACTTATATAATTATTTCCTTGTCCTTGCAAAATCATTCCCTATACCTCCATGGTACGCAGCCTACTGTGGGAATTACTGTGCCTGTCCAGCCGTGAGGCACTCTTGAGTCGGCCCCGTGTCAGGGGCATTCCCTAAGGTGCTGTCTCAGCACCAAGGAGAGCTCCGAGCCCACTGTGAGGGTCCCAGTTCTGGGCTTCTTTGTCTTCACTAGCTGACTCCTTCACCCAGTTTTTGGTGGACACATACTCCATGGATTTTGATTTCACACTTCAATAAGCAATGTGGCTCCTTTTCCAAACCAGATAGGCCCTTTTTCATTTCACCAGAGCTCTGCTCCAAAATTTGTCCCAGTCTCAATGTATAAGAAGACAGATGTATAAGAATTAAATCTACAGGAGCAATGGAAATGTCATTGTGTAAGTAAAAATGGGAGCCCTGGTGACTCCCATATTCCATGCGTGTGACTGCATGGATGTGTGCGTGTCCATATGGGTATATGTGTACAAAATCAATGCCCCACCCACAAAAGTCATTTTACAGAAATCAAATCATGTCTCCTCTGTCCAACAATTTCAAAATTGAGATACTAGTAAATACACACCAGATGGGGCTTTCCTCACTTGAAAACATTAGCAATTGAAACTGTAACACAAGCACACACTCCGAGCCTTCCATCTTACTTACATCTGCTACTATCTATTTCTCCATGAAACTTAGTTGTTCCTCTCTACTCCTGCCAAAATGAGAACATCAAATAACAGTAAGGGCATAAGAGAAAATGAGCTATGATTTAAGTTACCTTTTTCTCCCCCTTTATTTTAAAAGAGTAATCTGGAACAAGGAATACTTTTTCGAGTAAAAACAGATGATCCTGTAACAGGACTGCACAATGTGTGAGTATTATTGATTTTTCCCCCTAAGTCATTTCAGCGATACAATCTTGAGCTGAGTGACCATCAATAGTAAATGATTTCCAGCCAGACACTCAATTGTCAGACCTGTTTCTCTCAAAGGTTTAGCACTTCAGGTGAAAATACATACAGGGATTTTGAAGCAATAATAGTGTGTGACAGAAGAGGTAAACTCCAGAGGGTTTTTCCTTATTGTAATAAGCCCTATAACTGGAATTATAAAGGAAGGTGTGAAAAAAGAAAAGAAAAGAAAGGCGCTTCAATTCCTTCTACTTCTTTTTTTTAATGTTTTCATTCAAAGCTTGAGAAATTGCATTAAGTAACTAGATCTATTGCTTCGTAAGTCTCAAAGCCTAAAGGGCCAATATCAAATTACCCAGGATTCACATTTTTCATATCAAAGAACACAGAAGGAGAAAACTGTCCATGGCTTGAGTAGCAGCACTTCCACTTTAAAAGATCAGTGATGTCACTTCTCACAGACAAAAGGGACAAAGGAACATTTTCTCCAGTCCTGTTGATCACCCCAAGCTCTGACCTAAGCCATCATAAAGCCGAAGTCTTCAGAGATTTCAACACCAAAAATTCTCTTGAATTTTATAAAATGTCAAATGCTCCAATACTTCAAATTTCAACACAGCTCTTGGGAATACAGGAAAAATGACCCACACTTTTATTCAGGTTGAATTCATAATTTCCCAACCACACATACTGTCTTACTGTCTTTTGGGGGTATACTGATTCTCTCCCTCCCTCTCTCTCTCCTTCCTCCTCCTCTTCCCCCTCTCCCTCTTCCTCCCCTTCTCTCTTCTTTCCTCTGTCCCTCTCTCTCTCTCTTCTGTGCCATTACCTCTGTCCTTAGGGACAAAATGTTTCTGGTCGGGGTTGTGTGAGTTCTGAGAAAATCAGAGTGCCACTGAACTACACCTGGCTCTATCAAATGAAAGACAACACCTTCCCAAGGTCTTCTGTGAAGAACAGCATTTAAATGCTTTATCAGTGCAGCAGAAATTGAGCAGACCATGAGGGAAAACTCAAGAGGATTCACCTCCAATGCCATTTTCCCTGAAAACTGCACAGTATTAAGCCTTGTCATCTGTAGAACGGCATTTCTGCAAGTCCATGGGCTCACACATTTTGGCTGGCCAGGTGAATAGGTTTTATCTTTGTTTACTGCAAGGCAGGTCTGCTCACTAAGTAGATATTAATTTTCCAGTTCCAAACAAATCATCTGATATCCAACTGATCAATTTAAATTACCACTAACTTCACCATAATTGTGTCTAGTTATAACGAGGCTAAAATACTGGCTCTTTCAGTACTGACTGTTGCTTTAACTTCCCAAGTTTCCCCAAAATGGCCTAGGAAAATAGCCAAAAGGTAGAGGCAATGAAATAAGTAGTCTTTAGCACCCAGCACTGATCTTGTTTGTAAAGTCTGTGGCTCTCTCACCTGAAATAGAGAAAAACCAAAAGCGGACTGGTCCATGCACAGAACTGAAGGTGTTCAGGGGATGACAAAGGTGCTTGGCTGCAATGATAGATAACAAGGCAGGCTGCTCAGGGATGCAATCAATAGATTACCTCCTGTTCTCATTTGTGGTAATTGTCATATAATAGGTTGTTTAAGTCCTCTCACCAGCCTTAATTGCAGGCTGGGTTCTCACCTTTGAACTTTAATCCCCCAGTTTTAATTGTAAACAATAAATTGTCTTTCAAATGCTTTCTCTTTTCTTTACGTCCAACCTCTCAAAATTAGATCTCCCTCAGCTTGACCTCTAGCAGGAAGCGTCGTCTGATGACAGCAGCCAGTGCAGAGCTTGGAAGTCACCTCTGTACCTAACTCCAATGAAAGAGAAATGCAGAGTGGGAGGAAAACGGAAAATGACATGGACACACAGCAGCTGGTCCCCCGCCTTGAGCAGCCTGGCCGGTTCACTGTGACCTCACCTGATCTCCACCCTCAGCTCCTCCTGTACAAAGACCTCTGGGGAAAGGCAGGATTAGCCATTTGGACAGCAAGTTTCCCAGAGCTTGTGCCAGACATTTCTTTTTAATTGCCTAAGGGCTTCCAGAAATAAATGTTACACCACTAGGTCCTTCAACTTGTTCTAATAGAAATCAAGAGCAGGTCTCTCAATCTACTGGGTAACATTCCTATTTATTCCTTTGTACATCATTCAAAACCATTAATCACTCTAGCTGCCGCACTTTCTCCTAGGAGGCAAGGGGAAATGATAATGCTTTATGTGAGTAATTAATCTGGGGCAGATGCGATGTTTCCAAGACTACTGCCATTAGCACATTGACAGGCTTCCGAACACATATTCCAGCACCGGTTAGTAATGATTTTAATATGCTAATACTATGTTACTCATAAACAAGAAACATTCAGGCCTTAAGTTTTATATAAGCGCTATTATTTGCAAGGGCTTTTCAGAGAAGACTAGTGATGAGGTTTTTATATTCTTAATGTTGCTGTTGAATAAACAGTGTCCAATTAACATACCAGCTGGAAGTACAACAGTCCTCAGTTCTATTTCTTCCTATAATAGTCAACATTGTAAAGTGAGTGAAATAATTCAGGACGAAGCTAATAGCCATTTGGGGAAGAGAAAAGCAAGAGTCCTGTGATGGATTATTTTTCTGGCACTTTGGCTTTTGGTCTTGGAAATCACAAAAATGACAAATTAGAGCTACAGAAGAAAATGCAGGGAAAATATTAACTATACTTAATAATTTTAAAGACGAAACGCAAAGCTGGCATATATGCCATGCCGGCCCTGTCTGGTAGGTACTTTGGAGCTTGGTCATAGTCTAAATTTGTGTGCTTAGATTACCTATTTATTTACCTGACACAATCTATATGGTCTGAGACTTGTTTTTTTGTTTCTCTCTAGTTTAGGTAAGGTAATAACCCCCAGACAGTCACTGTGCCTTCTGTCTACCTTTCTTCTTGTCACATTTTCTCTTTAAATCTGTGTTAGTATAATAATAAATTGCTATCCACAGTAAACGTGCTTCATCATAATTTTGCTCCATGCTGAATTTGTAAAATGGCCACAGTCATTGACAGGCAGTCTGTAAAACTAACAACAGGAGAATTGCTGCAGGAACTAACTCAAGGTCAAACACTTAGAGTTGGAAAGGATGAAACACTGCCTCGTGGAAAATATTGTTTCTTACTGTTCAGTGTTTAACCTGATAACAGAAGATGACTCTAACTACCAAAAAAGAAACAAAAAAAAAGGCTTTTTGTAACAAAGAATTATTTTAAAAACCAAATAATTTAATAAAACAAATTGGGCAACCATTTGCCTCTGAGGTAAGACTGACTGCCAAAAATAGAAGTGTGTACTGGGGCCAGGAGGAAGAACAGCAAGCAGCTAATGAATGGATTTCAGCAAGGGCAAGTCTTCCTGTCCCTCCAGCACCCGCAAATGGGAGTTGCAGTAAAGATTTCTCTGCAGCCCAAGGCATCTCACCAGTGAAAGGGTTTAGTGTGGTTTGCTTAAACAGCCAAGTTAGGTTCCATGTGCAAAATCATCTTTCTGAAATAATATATAGGACCAGCATTTAGACAGGCCATACAACAATGCTTCAGGCACGATACAAATAAGATATTCCTAATATCCCCCAGACAGCTAGGAGAGTCATTCAGGGGCAGATACTCTTTTCTGCAGTTAACCAAAAGGCTTTCCTTCTCTTACTCATATGTCCTTTGTCCTTTGGTCCAAGGAAAGGGTGCTAATGTTTGATAAGCATCTGTGAGTATACACCATGTCTGAACCACTCTCCATTCTTATTTAATCCTCAAAACAACTTTATGAGGCTGGAGTCATTTTCTCCATTACCGATGAGCCTCAGTGAAGATAATTAAGTTAGTCCAGGCCCAGAGATTCAAATCCAGCTTCGTCTGGCTCCAAACTGTACTTTCATTATTCCCTTTTCTCGTGTTTCCAGTGTTGACCATTTTCTCTGGAAATTATTACTGAGACCACAAAATGATAAAGACCTCCCTGCCTTGGAGAAAGACAAAATCAGCTGACAACTTAAAATTTTATTCTTTTGTATTATCAGGAAATATTTTCACCCTTCAGAATATTTCTGAAAGAGCCCAGTTTAATTGAAGCTTTCATTGGAATAATAAAAATTTCAAAACTACAACTGACTTAATATTTGGATTGTTTAGGTTTATTTTTAATAATTTTTCTCTTTAACAAAGTGAGATGTCAGTTTAATGAGACCCTAGTCTCATAACTAGGCGTAACTCTTTTCATTCAAGCCATCATTTTAGTAATTTAACTAGAAGACTGAACTATTACTACATGTTATACACCTAAAAAGAAATGTTACCTGATGAACCATAAATCAGAATTACATGTGGTGCTCTACACACTTAGTTCATGCTGTTATAAACTTGTCATTTCATTGATCTCAGGTGAATTCTCAAGTCTTGTGTTAGACCCACAGTCCTCTACCTCACACAGTTTACAAAGGCAACAGTCTCCAGGCTTTAGGGCCAAGGAATTGGAACATAATTATGACCTCAAGATGATGTTTGTAAATTGTTTCATTCACTCCCTCAACAGCGAATTCATATTTCCTTAATATGTTGCATCAATAATTCAGCATATCATTATTTCACTCTCACAATGAGCAAGGCAACGCGCCAAGCAACAGTGATGAGCTGACAAGGTACTCAACTTTGTAGAGCTCGCGTTCTACCTCAGCAAATTTTTATCCTGTGAAGGGTTAGGTGGTAAATGGTGGATCCTATAGTCTCCAGCGTAACTATATACTAAATGTTGCCCTCATCGGCCAAATTAATAAGCACAGAAATATTCCGGTGAAAGGGTGTTTATCAAACAAATGTCAAGGGCTTGGGATTTAGCTCAGCGGCCTAAGTGCCTGCCTGGCAAGTTTGAGGTTGTGAGTTCAATCCCTGGTGCCGCAAAAAATAAATAAATAAATAAATGAACTCCAGGAGAAGTCGTCACACTGGCTTCCTGGCATGTACTCGACTGTCCTCATCCTAGGAAGAGCACAGGACCTCATTGTCAAACAAATGTCAATGTGGGCCAGAGTTAGCCTGTGGGCCATAGTTTACTGATCATGGTTTATCGGATGTTGTGGTGTCATCAATGCTGCTCTGTATTGTACACATTTTTATAATATCTTAATATATTTTAATTAAACTACTTATTTTGATATAATTATACATTCACATGAAGTTGTAAGAAAGAGAGAAATTCTGTGCACATTTCCCTTCACTAAACAAAATTTTTTGACACTATACTACTATTAACATAGCATAGAAAGTCACATCTTAGTTAGATTCCAAAACTGGTAAACAGGGTAAAAATTAACTGCAGAGAATCAAATTTACTCAACAGTTCGTAGAAAATCATCACTTTGTAGATGCAAATATAACAGAGCCAGCACTTCCTTCAGTGGTAGACTAGAAAGACAGCTGTACCTCTGGCTAGGCACTTACGGAAGTCAGTTGTTTATGCCCAGATGCATCTTCAATCACTAGAATCAAGTGGAGCACTTTGAAAAAAGAAGTGTGTGAGGACCGAGCTTATCAAGAAAGTAGCTTCAGCCTCTCTCCCAAGTGCCCTATGCTGTATGTGATTATCTGTGTTTGGGAACACTTTTTCTGTCCCTCAGCGTATCTATTTTTTGTTCTTTAATATTCAGCATAAATGGCTTAGTATTGGTGCTAGTCAACCATCTATCACAGTGACAAAATACCTGCAAAACAACTTAATGGAGGAAAACTTTATTTTGGCTCACAGATTCAGAGGTTGCAGTCCATGGAGGGCTGGTTCTGCTGTTGTTGGACTGGCTGTGAGGCAGTACATCATCCGGAGTGTGTGGTAGAGCACAGCTGCTTACCTCATAGCATCCGGGAAGCAGAGAGAGAGAAAGACAAACGGCCAAGGTCCCAATGTCCCTTCAAGGTCCGCCCCTGGCTTCATTAGAAACAATGCCCAACACCCATAACTGTAAGGAAGAAAGGATCATTTTGGCTCACAGCATGTAATGGCTTCAGTCCACAGCTCTCTGACTCCAATGCAGGGCAGCATGGCAGAAGGGTGTGATGGAGGAGAAACAGCCCATGGCAGGGCAGGCAGGAAGCAGACAGAGATCAAGGGAGGAGGGAAGAAGATACACCCTTCCAGGCAATGCCCTCAGTGGCCCACTTCCTCCAGCCAGGCTTCACCACCCAACATCATATTTAACTGTAAATTTATCAGCAGACTAATCCACTGGTAAGTATCATGGCCCCACAATCCAGTCACCATCCCAAAGCCCCCCTTAGGAGCATATGAAGCTTTGGGGGAAATCTAGATGTAAATCATAATATCCCCCAGTGACTTCTCTTAGGTTCCACTGTGTCCCAGTTCCCAAAGGTTCTGCCACCTCCCAGTAATGCCATATGCTGGAGATCAAGCTCTCAACACATGACTGTGGGGGACACTTAAGATTCAAATCATAGCAATGTTCCACGCATTTATATCCTCTTTTCAGTGAAGTTTCTGCACTATAACTCACTGTTTCAGCAAAGCTCATCTAGCTCAGGAAGAGGAACAAAACTGCTGCCTGAGTCTGTGCTGCTGCCATCTATTCGGTTATACTTTAGCCAGCTGGCATCTTACAACTGCATCTGTTACTTCAAAAATATAAACACTCTTCTAGCTTTGGTATTGTATTTGGCATACTGCAGAAAGACTCTTTGAGTTTTTCTGTACATTAAATAAATAATCTTGAGTCTTACTTTTTGTTGTTGTTGTGCTTTTAATGTTTTTTGTTTTGTTTTGTTTTGTTTTGTTTTGTTTTTTGTGGCACCGGGGATTGAACTCATGACCTTGCGCTTGCCGAGCAGGCGCTTAGACTGCTGAGCTAGATCCCCAGCCCTGTTTCTTGAGACAGGGTCTCACTATGCCATTCAGGCTGGCCTTGAGCTCACTTTGTAAACCAGGCTGGTCTTGAACTCACAACGATCTGCCTGTCTCAGCCTCCCGAGTGCTGGGATTACAAGCGTGAGCCACCACGCCCGGCTGTGCTTTTAATGTTTCATGCAGTAAAGTATACAAAACTTCTATAGAAAGAGTGAATTATTTCCAATACCAAGAAATTTTTGTCTTCTGACTTTCAAAGTCCTTGGTTAATGTAAAACAAATCTACAAAACTAAATAAAAGTGGGACAGGGGACATTATTCAAAAGAAACATTCTGGCAGGTCAAGTTTTCACCTAGAGGGAATTTTTACAGTCAAGTTACAACCCTCTTAATATAAGGTTCTAACAGAAAACACCAGCAGACAAACAGTGGTGACTTTAGAAGTTTCCTTTAAAAGCAGGATAAACACTAGGTGTTTCTTCTGGTGAAATATTTGAAATACCGAAACGTGTTCCACCTTTTCTCAGCCATGCACCTTCTAAATAATTTCTATCACAAGTGGAGATTTGTGATGGGAGAGCAGCCAGGGCTGTCTGGAACATTTCCTCAGATTTCTGCAGAAAGCTGTGTCCTTCACATCAGTCACTCACAACATGAAAGAGACTTGATTTTCCCTCTGCACAACATTACACCCCTGAACCGCTGGGAAACAGAAGCTTGTATTCAATCCTTGAGCTTGCTTTTCCCAGCCACCGCTTTTCCCTGAGGGAGAGAACCCTCCCACTTCCCTCCCAGCTTTTGCCAGCACTGTGGTTGTCTGTTTTGGCACACATCTCAGGTTGCCTGCTAGCGTAATTTCTGCTGTCCATGTCTCTCTTTCCCACCACTAAGCTGTCATAAAGAAAAACGCTATTCCTCTTAGCATCTAGCAAAGGGCTTTCACATGTGTCAGTGCTCAAAAACTATGTAAGAGGATAAAGTCTACAAGGGCAAGGGTCTGTGATACCAGCTTGAGGCAATACGGACCAGAGCCATCCTGAGCCAGGATGACCTACAACTTTTGAATGCAGTGTGGGAACATTGAAAAGTAAGAGAAATCTGAAAACAGAGAAAAATAGTAGGAAAGGAATAGTAAGCTGAAACTGAAGCCAAAGGAATGGACAATAAGAGAGAAAATCTGGAGTTATTGTGGGAGAATGGCGGTTGAGGTGTGTGCAGCTCAATGACAGAGTGCATTCCTGGTATGTGCAAGACCCAAGTTTCTATCCCCAACACCCGCCCCCAAAATCCCTGGGGGGAAATTCTAATGTTACTGCAGGATTTTGAAGACTAAATCTTATGAGTGATGCAAGCTGGTGGAACTGAATCTGGGAACTATGATGAGCATGCGTCCTCTGAAGAAACTGAAGAGTTCTCAGGTTAAAGTTCCAAAGAGAGGGCCAGGGATTTAGCTCAGCGGCACAAGTACCTGCCTAGCAAGTGCGAGGTCGTGAGTTCGATTCCCGGTACCAAAAAAAAAAAAAAATTCCAAAGGGAAGGAAAACTCTCTGAAAGGAAGAGTTGCCTATGTAGACACACATGATTGTAGAGATTCAATTTAACCAAACAAGAGGCCACAGAAATATCAACTACAAAAGTCACCAAACACAAAGGGAAATAAGC